>JAPYZO010003763.1:0-12175 GCA_030522905.1 Torymus flavipes | reverse complement strand
AGAGAGAGAGAGATGGGACGATACGGGGTTTTCGATGTCGGGAGGGGGGCAGAGAAAAATGTGCGGAGATTATAAACATATATAGGTGAGCGCGCGTGTGCCAATAGACAAAGGTGGTTGTACGCGCGAGAGAGACATTGTCTGGGGTTTAATGTGTAATTTTGCCCAAGATTAATGTGTGTGTACGTATGTGTCGACGTACCTTTTTCCAATTTTTCAAAAGAGCCCCGTCGTATAACGTTCAAGTTTTATGGCCAGAGTTGGATAACATCCTATGTAATTGTCGAACGAAGGGGGGCCCCGCTCGCGAGCGTTTGTTTTGCGAATCCCGCGCTCGCGCGGCAGCTCGCGCGAATGTTTTATGTAAGACGCGCGCGGTAGCGAGCGGAGAGTCGCTTCTTCTTCTTCTTTGCCGAGAGCGTAGGCGATGTGAATAACCCTTTGCGACCTGGTGTAACCTCCGCGTAACCTCGATCGGCCAGTCTATACTTTCGTGCGCGCATCGGTTTACTGCTTTTACATGTTAATTTAGAATTGATGTCGAGTCCATTGGATTTCTTATACCGATGCGATCGGTAAATATATGCACTGTAAATATTAGATAAACTAATGCCTGTTTGTCAACTGGTATATTAATTGCTGTGAAGGTTGTTTACGACTAGAATAAGTGGACCAGATCGTTAAATTATTTTTTAGCTAATGAAAACTGAATATCTATTAATGATTGTTTTGGGAATAAGGTTAGTAGTTTAAATTTTAACGGTCTGGAAAATTACTAAGATACCTTTTGTAATTTGATCAAACTTTGTTTATGAAAATAAGCTGTTAAATATAGGATCAACCTCTATCTCAAAAGAGTTAAATAAATGATAACCATTTACGATTAATTAATGCTGCGTAATGGTTAATCAATTTGGCTTCTCCCTGTAACCAAGCTACAGGAAAGAAGGTAAATATATTATTAATGAAATGTATTATAGATTGTAAGTTTAATTTGTAAGTTAATTATGTATACCAGAGTAGGGTACAGGAAGTTACTTCCTCTGCTGGACTACTTTTCTAATGTAATATTATAATTACTCTGGTTTAAATAAATAAACAAATAAAATAAAACAAATGCGGACAACAATATTCTATAGAATATAAAATCAATTCTATAATTTCATTAGTCTAAAATATTTAAGTTATTGATCCAAAGAATTGCTATTTTTATTCAATTTGCAACTTAAAAAAATACTTTTAATACCTTCACGGATATCAATATGATAACCATAGTGTGACAAATGCGCAGTTTATACAAAAATTTACAATGAAACCGTTCTTCATTGAAGCGAAATCCCACAAATAAGAGTATTTCAGGGATCGGCACAAAGAGCACGAGGGAGCGCGAAATCGGCAGATGCAAGCAAGCATTCGGGGGAAAAAGGAAAAAAAACCTCTGAAAAGCTGGATAGAAAATATTAGAAAACAGAAAGAAGGATGTCGAGAGCAGACGCGCGTGTGTGGAGAGAGCGACAGGTAAACCGGGAGAACGAGGTTTCCCCTCTTTTCATCTTTCTTTTCAACATCATCCGCCTACTCCATCTTCGTTCCTTCACCTCTCACTCCCTCTCGCTCGCTCTCGCCTCTCTCCTCCCACGCACACGTTCACATACTTGCAGGCGTGCGGTGCATTTAACGCGTTCGAGCCTCTTTCGCCCATCTTAACCCCTTTTAGTTTTGCTGGAATTGTGTACGGAAATGCGTGCAAGAGAGCGAGAAAGTCTTGACAAAGCTGGAAAATATCGGCATTATAATGGAGAAACATTACTCCAGACCATAGTTCGGGGAGAGAAGAGAGTAGGTAGCATTAAGAATTTTTTCGGGAACGAAAGCTCTTGTGGTGCTACTCGTACGAAATTTTTATACGACCGGGTGAATTCAGTTTCCTTGCAAAAGCGGTGAATATTCAATGATTTCATGCATGCTGGGGGAGTTATTGTTGTTGTATTGTTCTATTAATTTAATTCTCCTATCACGGAGGGTGTCTAATTGATCTTCGGAAATATATTACGAATTTCCATCGATAAAAGAAAAATATTCAATTTAAAATTCTTCAAGTCAGTAAATTTACAGATGGAACAATTACTTGGTCACGGTACCTCTGACAAATAATATCAAGGACGAGTTTAATTCTGGACGATTAATTTCGATGATGCAGTTGCGTTAACTGGCAGCCCGCGAATTTTTCATATTAACCATGCATATTTCGGATGGCAAGCCGATATAGCACATGATTCCGTACATTACCGAAACGAATGAAATTCCACTCGGACAGAGGATTTCCAGTTAAAACAAAATCCATAATTAGCAATCTATAGTTCGCAAGATATATGTCAGCGGTCTGTGCGAGAGTCAGATTAAATTGTAAATTAACTCCAATCATTGTAAAATCGATTAACTCGCCGCAAAGTTATTGGTCGGCCTCTACGTTTCCTGCGTAAATACACACCCGCTTGTTAAATATTTTAGGACTCGCTGAGTGTTTTTCGCCGGGCGAATAATTTTGCTCTGTATCGTCATCTGTACTCAACGAAGAGCATTTTACATAATTCAGCACGTATTAGGTTATTTTCGCTTATTTCTGTGTTGATTCAACATTAAAATTCATCTATTTTTGAGCGTCATAACGAGAATAAACCACGGTTTGGATTGCAGTGGGCATATCTGTCACTTTATACCGAATCTTTATATTTTTACTTGCTATTAAATTAATTAAAATGAGTTTTAACGGTTATTTTTTATAACAATTTAATTAATATAGTTGATCCAAATATTGACACTGATATGGCTTTTAATATATATTTCTAGTGCATTAAAATGTACGAAGATACCATCACTCAATTTTCCAAAACAATGAATTTTATATATATTTACTTACTATTTTATACTGTTGCTACACGAATGCTTCAAAATTGTGATATATGTATTGTTGTTTTGACAGGTAGAAAATGTTTTCATTATCCAGATGTTTTAAACATAATATTGTTGTTCTAGTTTTTGCTATCATAAATAGGGCTGCACGATATAGCAAGATTAATCTTGATATTGTATTGTCCTGCTTCAATATTTCAGACAAAATAAATTCATAAAGAAGAATTATTTAAAATACATTTTTAAATGGGCGACAATGAAACGCAATCAAATTTTATTTTTGACATTTTAAAATTATGTTATAAAAAAAAACCTATTTCTACGAAATATAATCACGAATTTATCAATTTCTCTATATTCTTGACGATCATATTAAAACGATGAATACAAGTATCAGATTGGTCCCGTCCTCAGTACTTAATTCGAGCACACCCCATACGTACCCACTCTCGCATTATATACCTACAAAACACCTCGACGAAATAACAATCCATTCGAAAGTCCAGGGCATTATGTGAACCAGACCCACTTATACAAGGATCGTCTTCTTCGCTCGTGAGTGCACGCGCGCACACACACTTACAGGCTTTTCTCCTCTCGCAAACGAGTGAAAGAGAACCTCGGCGCACGGCACTCTTGTGTGTGCAGCACAGCGGTAACATCGCATAGCGGCCGCGACGCCGTGCAGACGCCTCCGCAAGGAGTCCACAAGAATCCTCTCTCTCTCCCACCCTCGCTTTGGGTCAATTACATTGGATAAACGTGAATCAAAGGTGCATGCGCGAAGGTTCAAGGACCGAGTGCCTCTTATATATCTTTCTCTTTGCGAAGCGCTTCTCCCCCCCCCCCCCCTCTTGTCGTTCAAATGATCGTTTGAGATTTCGAGTTTTTGACGAGGATAATATGCGCTGCCATTGTTTTCGCAAGTGGTATAGCATAAATCCTGTGGATGGGTGTGATTGTAAAATATAAGAAAATTATTCATTGTTTGCCTTTTGTGGCGATTATATAAATTATCATGGGAGTTTCTGTCAGGTGTGTCGATCAATGATATTTTATTAAGAATGTGACTATTATAAATTATCATCGGAGTTTTTCCAGGTGTGTTGATCAATGATATTTTATTAAGAAATAAATTATTTTAGTTTCAACGCGATGTCGTTATCGACCGGGTATTACATGAGAAATATACAATCATGTTATAAATATATGTGGCATCAAGGAAGAAGGGAATAAGTTACTTGGAAAAGTTTTCGAGATATTGCGATTTCAATGCTAAAGCTTAAATGCAACTGTGGATATTTTTCCTTTTTCAATTACGTTGTAACTATACGGAATAACGACTTATATACCAAAAAAATTTAAAAAATGGTGTATTGAACCTCAAAAAAGTGAGAAATTGATCTTGCTTATTCGATTGCACGAGAGTTAACGTCAAATTCCGGTCGATTGATCAGAATTTAATTAAAATAAACCTTTGCTTTTTTAATGAAAATTGCATTTTCCGAGAAGTCCGTATATGTATAGTTCGAAAGCGGAGGCATGAGTCAGTATATTGATTTTACGAATAAAAGGACATGCGTTTCATTATTATTTAAAAAACATTCCTTCCAATTTTTCTAAAAGGTTTTTTCATCAATCACACAGAAAAAAGAGTCGAAGGAATGTATAAAACACGTCCATCCCCTGTACAAACATTAGATTACTGAAACGTAATGTTTACCAAATGAATCGATATAAAAAAAATAAATAAATTTCACAAAGTCACGTTTCTAATCTAGCATTACGACCGCACAGCTCTGAAAGACTTTATAGTAGCCGACACTTCCTCCAAATACCACGCGCGCTCGGTAGATCCTGCGCGCACAATGCACATTATATATACGATATAGTCCGCGGGTAGACGGGGGCGCGGGATCAGTTCGTATCCAGCTCCGCGCGCGCCTATAAACCTTTTGATTGATATCAATGTTGGCGGCGGGCGCGAGCACTCGCTGAGAAGTTCGCAGGAAGGCGGACGCGCAAAATGGAGTGGCATCCGGGACGATGATAATTTCGCGTTTTCGCGAACCCGGGGAGTATGCATCTTCATTAGACGCAAAGTTATACGATCCGCGTGCACAGCAGCGAGGGAGAGAAGAGAAGTTTAAAGAGGAAGCTGCAGCAGCGCATATAGCCCAGCAGCCTCGTGTAGGTATATAATTCCGGGCGACATCGGCGTCATAAATCAAATTCCGAAATTCGTCAGGCCGGAAACGCGGCCTCTTGAATCACAATCGCGACGCCGTAATCCAGCCTCGCTATACTCTCTCCCTCGTCGTCACCTTTCTATTTGTACCCGCGCGCGCACACCTTCGTCTCGACCCTTTTGCTCCCGACTGCATGAGGCGCGCGCGCGCGCGTATTAAATCCGAGAGGCAAGGACACTCGCCTCCATCATCATAGGTATATACGTGTATATACGTCTATATAGACCGGGTGCGGGCTGCTTCCGCGCGAGGCTTTTCATCGCGTGTGCCTCCTGAAAGAACGAGAGGGATGAGAGTGAGAGAGACGCGAGAACGACGACGACGGTCTATTTATATGCCGGATGCATCGATGCATTCACCGGATGGCTAGCCCGAAAAGGGACTTTTTATACTCTGCCGTTGTATGCCTCTCCTTCTTCGCTAGCTCGATGACGGGAAGGAATTGATAAAGCCCTCAAAAAGACTGTTTGCCAGTGTGTGCGCGCGCGCGCGCGTCGGGAATATTTATCGGTGCACATGCGACACACAATGTTTGTCTCACTTACTTTCAGCATTCGATCGTTTGGAGTCGTGCGCTTTTTAACTTATACCGCAGGTTATTATATATTCTGTACTGTGTACTCTCTCGTATGCAGAGCTGTTTTGGAAGACGGGAATAGCTTACGCAGTAATGAGATACGTTGATACATCGGTAATGTTTGGCCTTATTTGAACGAAAATAGGCTTTATTTATTGCTGCGGGCAAAGGTTAATGTGCAGAGGGAAATTATGTAAGAAAATTTATCAATTTGTATCGCGAAAGTTCATAATTTTTTAGTAATAATGTTGGGACGAACTCGTTTTATGGTAATAGTCTAGAATCCACTGCAGGAATTCAGAGTCTCGCGCGGTCCATATACTGACACGAAAGTTTTTCACATGTATTTTGACCTGCTAAATCCGAAAAGTTTGGTGCCAGATCGATAAGCGCTCAATTTCACTTATTTTGGTCACGGATTTTGCTGAAACTTTGGCAAAGGATTCTTTATTAAATAATATGATGGATGCCACGTCTATTTAATCTATAATAGCCTAATTTTGTTAAGAATTATGTGCTCTTTTATTTGAAATTTAAAAAATCTTCTGCATTCAGTCTCGCGAAGCTTTACCACACCATTTAAGAGGTGACATCAAACAGTATCGATTGACAAAACATTGATGAACGAAAATTTATGCAAAAGTTACTAAAACAAACATTAAGTATACCCTAATTTTAACGCGATTAATGGTATAATTTTTGTTATCTAAAAAACATTTGAAAACAATTTAATTAATGCTTTATTTTGTAAATATTCAAAGCACCTTTTGATTGAACATAAAAATACAAAAGATATAAATAATACTGTACAGATATTGATTGGTACAAAGCAACGAAGTTGTTCAGTGATCTACTTTTTAAGAAACAAAACAGGACAATATCACAATATCGTTTAGCATGCAACGATATAAAGTACATTTGACTGTAAGAGAAAAATATACTCAACGGTATAAAGCATCCCGGAAATCGATGCGAATTCCTTGCGCAAAGCCATACCGAGAACCGAACGCATCGCTCCGCTCATGCGATTTACTGTACAAAAGAAACCTCGACTCGCTTTAGCACACTGTACTGAAAAACAATGACAATCAGCTATGCACATTTTAATCTATGCGCCGCGCGTGCAGAAAGATCGCAGAAGTGAAATGCTGCTTCGCGGAGAAATAAAAAACTTAATTACTTTCGAGCGATATAGCTTTTTAAGCTTGCAGCGCGCGCGACCTCGTACAGAAACCCGTATCAGGAAAAACGTTGTAAAATTTTATTCCCGGTCATTTTGAATACGCACGGCCCCGCGCCCGTGCACTCGCGGCTAGCACATACGAATTAGGTTGTCATAAAAAGAAATGAGTTTTACGAACTGCAACAACTTTCGCGACCGAAAAAAGCTGCTCTCCGCCCCTGGCCAGAACTGTGTGCGTGTGTGTGTGCATGTATTTGTGTGTACGCATCTACACGCGCTCGTTTCCGCGCGGACGAAAAAAGCGTCTTCCCCGCGCTCTCGCGGCCGGAAGAAGCGCCGGGGCGCAAGGCGGGGATAAAGTGTCCCGTTACACACCGGCGTCGCCGTCTCGGAACTCCATCCAAAGCGAGAAAGCTCCTAGCGCGCTCGCTGCAAGCTTTTTAAAGCTTCCGAGATATAGATTTCACCCGATCTTGCGCGCTCGCGCGTTACATGTATATATATACGTATATATACACACACTGTACGCCCCGCACACGGGCGCGTTTCTTACTCTCGCGGGAATAATTCGTCGCTCGAAACCGTTTGCGCTTTTCCGCGTTTATATATACGTCTCCCGCCTCCTATCTCCATTTCTCTCATTGCCTCCCCCCATGCGGCAGTCTCTGTGCTCGCTCTCGCGCCCATCTGTCTTCCCCGGAGGAGCGTCTCGTTCCTTTTTTGTGCGTTTCGTCTTTTTTACGGATTCAATGCGCGCGCGTTTGTATTTCTCCGACTAGGGTGAAGCTGCTGGCTTTATGTTTCTCAAACTGCTTTGTTTTCTGCGCTTTAATTTGGAGACCAGATCCACTCGTTTTTCTCGATAAAGGTGAATTGTGGGAAGTGGAATTGGATAATGGTCCTGAAATATATGGCTCTTTGAAGTTTGAGGTATTATATTCTTTGATATTATATTCAGCTTGAAAATTAACTGTTTAATATTAGTTTTGAATATCAGAATGGCAGATTCTTATTAAGCCAATTTTCAGTTCAAATCGTCGGCTTTGAAAAAGTACAAACTCGTAGTCCGTTTCGAAAACGTAATCCAACTCAGAATTAGCTTCTCATCTCAACGGGAAGTACGAATAAAAATAAAAAACAAATTTTCTTATGTAAATTGCGTTTTCAAACGCTTTTTGACAAATTTTTTAATAAAAATCGTCCGTTCGCATGGTATATTTTTCCAGTGGACTCCGAATTTTTACCTTTTCGAACCAGATCTCGTACTGGGACCTTTTTTAAATCAACAACGTGATACCTGCGAAATTGTAACTTCAATATTGTAAGCGTTCGAAATAAAAAATTGAAGAAATCTTGATATTCCAACATACACTAAAAATGAATAAAAATACATAATATTAATATAATTTGCTTTATTTACTTGTATATCCTATTGGCTCAGCAAGTGACAATTTTTTGTTTTCTTAAATGATAAACTTTAGAACAGACCCTTTACTCCAATCTCTACCTTGTACTGAGAAGCATTGAATTTGGTACTTTCGTTTCAGCGACACCTGGTGATTTTAGATACATATTTATATCACATTCTCTACTTGTGTCTTCTTTGAAATCGAAATCATGATATTCAAGTCATTCTTTCAGATTATCCAATACTTTGTTAAGAGCGAAAAATCACCAAAATCCAAATGAGAAATTTCGTTTCCTCACCAGCGTGTGAGTGATCATTTTTATTGAAATTTTTTAATATATTTTTAGTATGTGCAATATACTATCGCTTTTGAATTGGTGGTTTTAATTCAAAATAATCCGCTACAGTATTTTATCATTTTTTACCATAAAAAAATTTTGAAAGTTATATTTCCTATAGAAAGTAATGAATGATATATCGTATTTTAAATAGTTTCGAAGTATCTAAATTTTGTATTGAATCTTTTCTCGTAAATTTTGTTAGAAAGAAAAAATTACTTAGGCTTAAAATTGAATTTTTATTTCATTTTGTACATTGAACACACAACTTTACTACTGGTTTATGATAAACCAGCTTAAATAAAATTTTACAGAAATATTACAGAGATGCATAAAGTACATTAATTTCGTAGAATATTATTAATTTTCTTTCCGGCTCAAGAAACAGTAGAATATATAAAAATATTAAGTATAGTCGAATGTATTTAAATCCACACCTAAATAACGAATAATATAATTTGTTCACTTAAATCAATGACAAGGAAATTGGAAAATTATGTAAATGATTTATTTCCGCAAATTTTGGATTAGATATTTATAATTCATCTGTTTTGACTTATAGATTTTATCCGCGGAATAACATATTTATATCTATATTATATACTCATACAGGAAGATCAATACCACATCTATAAAAAGATACTTTCACTAGGACACACAATCATAATTTTTTCCATCCGGACAGAGAGATTCAGACAATATTCTTCCATTAAACATGATTGATCGGTAATATTAATGGAGTGCCGTTAGCGTGTTCGGATTCCTTAGATACAATACCTATATCGTTCACTGTCTGAGCATATAATAGCCACTCTCGAGTAAAATCATTCTGAAAAATAAATCACCTTATAAATTACATTAAAAATTCATGCTACGATTGCTTTCAAATAAGTGCAAATAAATAGTTCGAAAATTTTTTATTACTTTTTTGTTTTGCATTACAAAAAGCATGTATACATTAAGCATATATAATTGCAATGTTTTGACATATATGAAGCTAATCTAATACTTTTTATATAATTATAATAAGTATATTGAACAAAATAGGAAGAAATTTTCGACCTACTCGTACCACCCCTACTGAAAACTGTGTCAACGAATTCCGTGTCAAACTGCCGCAGATTGAGAGTTTCGTTCTGATTCGTTATACGAGGTAGGCAAACTACGTTAATGCTCTGTAAAAACAAAACGCTCGACGCAGGCAAGCTGGTGCGACGTCGACGACGACGATGACGAGCGGGATATACTCTCTTTCTCTCTCTCTCTCTCTCTCTCAGTCGATGCAACTAATTAACGCTCACCCAATTAATTTCACGACGCGCTCCAGATATCGCGAGCTACGTGTGTGCAATGGATGTCGTATATTACAGCATTGCCACCTAAGCGTCTTCCATGCTCGCGAATTAACGTCATCGTGTATACGTGGCTTCTGTTTATCTTATCTCTATTAGCTTGCGGAGTTATTCCGTCACGTTTCAAGTTGCAAATATTTTTTCAATTTGTTAACGAGGTCATATGTATGCGTTTAAGATTTCAAATGGGTGCAATTGTATAAAGTAAAGTAGATAAATTATACGTTTTAAAATGAACATTTCATTAGAAGAATATTAATGCACAAATCCACTCGGATAGAATAATTTTCCAAGTTTTTAAATTATAAGGAAAGGACTCTGAAAATTTAAAGAACCCTTGTTTTTAAAGAAGATAAGCCCTCAGCGGTAACGAGCATCGAAACTTTTGAAAACGGATCGTTTTTTCAAAGTTTCATTTATATTTCAGCGATCAATTTTTTCGAAGCAAAAGTTTTCAACCCTTTTAAAAACCTATTAATATCCCTTCGATCCAATAGTTTCACCACAAGTTCATAACACTTCTGTCGAATGTAAGGACTGCCATATATAGTATTCACACGTGTGATTTCAGAATAGCCGTCGAGTGAATAACGTTCGTTAAACTCTTCGCGAGAGTGAGAGAGGAGGTGGGGGAGAGAGGCAGATGAATGGTCCCCATTTCGAATCAATCAACGCGGCCATTATTTCTCCTTCGAGCGTTGCATGCTGAATGAATTTTATTCAAGAGCGGCCTGAGAGCGGGAAAAGCTCCGGGGCGCCCTTAAAAAACAAGGCGGAGATAAGATAAATTTTGAAGATTTACCATGCGCTCTCGCCAAGAGCGCGTCGGTCATTAACGGCCTGGCCGCACAGTATCTCTGTTTCTCTCTCTCTCTCCCTCTCTTCTACTCGCTCCATTTCCCTCGTTATCCCCTCAATATACGCCTTGTTTTCGCGTCGGGCGAAACGCGGAAAAGTATAGCAGTCGAGCTCAACTGCAAAAGTAGCGCACTCGCGCGCGAGGCTATATGTATCTCTAAAAGGAAGAGAGAGAGAGAGAGAGAGAGAGAGAGAGAGAGAGAGAGAGAGAGAGAGAAAGAGAGAAAGAGAGCGAGAGAAGGAGAGAGACGAGGGAGAGGCGTTTAACCGTCGCTTGTGCACCCACAAGAGAGTGGGAGGGGGCAGAACGAGAGGGTAACAAGGGGCTCTTTCATTGCGTTCGTTGCAACTCGAGACTCTTTCTCGGGCTCGTAAAGATTTTGTCGGCGGGAAAGAAATGGAGAGCGAGAGAGACAGGGGGAGGGAGCGAGGGAGAGAGAATCCAAGTATAAAAGCTGAGGCGGCGTGTCCTCGTCTTCATGTTATGTTTGAGAACTGTTTTGACAAACTATAAAACATCGAGTTGAGGAACCGGTCATACGTACAGAGATATTATACACAGCTACGCGCCACGGAGCTTGTGTATATATCTGAAATTTACGTCGGGAAATGCGTCAAAGCGGTTATCTCGAGAACGACGAAGAAGTTACGGAGAAATTACGAACCTGTGTGCACGTGTGTATACGTGTGTGTACATACACGAGAAGCAACAGCGGCGCGGCAGCAAACCAGACGTCAAGCGCGGGTTCAACGCTTTCTGAGGAGACGACGTCTAAATTTAGCCGGTTTTCTCGCACCAGCGAGATTTTAACGGAATGAGAGAGAGAGAGGAAGAGACGAACGGATAGGAGAAGGATGAGCATGAGCGAAGGAGAGAGCGGCAAAGAGTTTACCACGAGCAAGCGACAGAGAAAGAGAGAGAGGAAGAGAGAGCGACTGAGGGAGAGGAAGATTTAGTCTCTTCGAGAGGGATTGATCGATCGCAGGAGACGCGAAGAGGCCTTTGCCTAATGAGTCGCAAAACTGATTACGTTCGTCAAGCTCCTTTTCTTTTGCACGCGCGCGCGAGCGCGTAGCATTTTAATAATGGAAGATCGCACGAAAAAGTGAATGAATATAAAAAAATGTATATTTAATGTTTTTGCTGTATATTCAGCGTTTTTAAAACTTGCTTTGTCAAAAAAGATTCAATTACCGGCCGGGTGTATAGAATTTATGAAAGAGCTTTTTACAGGTATAATGCTAATTGAATTTTCTAATTAAATATCGTAGAAATTCATATATTATTGTAAAAAAA
>JAPYZO010003762.1:0-26915 GCA_030522905.1 Torymus flavipes | reverse complement strand
TTATTCCCTTCCGCTTATACCGCGGCATTTACCAGCCTATGCTTCAGCCACTTCCTTCCCCTATCTCGCTCAATTTATTTTCATCTTTTAAAATATGATGGATACAAGTTATGTATATTACATTGGGAAAATATGTTTTAATATTAGGCGCTGACAATTAATGCTTATAATGTACGTACATTTTATTAAGAGCCTAAGGGCACTGGGCGAAAAATCCAGTTACAAATTACAATTCATAAGAACAACAAATTAATTTTACAACATTAAAAAATCCTAAAATTTAATAAGAAATTTTGAAACTTTAATCAACGAAATGATCTTCAACTTCAAAAACGAATTACCCAACCATTAATACTTTACAAAACCCTTTACATTTAACGGGAAATCAGCAACTTAACTTCTGATTGCAACTGGACTTTTCATCGGAGACAAATATCGTAACTGGGCTAATCAATTTGTTTAAATAACGCGCAGCCTAAAATAAAACATTAGGCCCGCTGATTGACATGATGACTTGTAAACTGCAAAACTCGGCGCTTCTTTTTAACTCGCAAGACTATATAAGGTTCCTCAAATTCTGACTAGCAAATTCATTATTTCTCTCTTTCTTCATTAAAGATCACAGGTAAAGTGGAAATAATTGTCGCTTGTTTCTGTCTGCACTCTCGCGCGATAGGCCGCATTTTCGTGGGTCTATATTGATAAGGTATTTTTCTTGAGTACACGAGCGCTTTCACATCGACCATTCAAGCTTCATCATCGACAGATTAAACATCGTTTAGCTTACTGCTCAGCACCAATTCGTTTCTTCGCTATAATGTTCGAATTTCGAATAAAGATTTTAATTAGGAATGTGAACCAAATATAATTTTCTTTATTTAAGCTTTTATATTCACTTTAAATACAAGGGATACTTGTTTATCAAAATAAGTTGATGGAAATAAATAGATATATACAAATCAAAATGGTATTAAAAACTTCTTTGAACATAGAGTTATAATTCTCCTATCTTTTCTCGGGACATAGACGATCATCTGCGTTAGAAAATATAAAAACGACTTTCGATGAGTACTCAAAAGCGACGCGCAATCGCGATGTCATACAGACGACGAAATATATGTGGAACAATCAATTAAGTATAGATCCTCTCAATAAAAAAAAAAAAAAAGTATAGATCCTAGGCTAAAGTAAATGAACACTGACTTACACAATCGAAGCCTACACGTATCGACCGTGTATTCAAAGGCAGTTTAATTCTCTAGAACAAATACAGAAAATGAGAGAAAGGATCGTATGCATCGAGACGCAAGAGGCGGCAGTTGATCAGCAAAAAATACCGTCGACTTAGTTCACCTCGCGCCGATACACCAGCTGTCGTTAAATAGTCAACACACCCTGATCCAACATAATTTTTTTTCATTAACACTCTGGTATTCGAATCGATTATTTGGTAAAAACTTGCAATGTTCATAAGCATATAGTTAGCTAAGATCTCTTGAAGAATTTTCGGGCGAAGAACACGTATGATAACAGAGATTTCTCATTAAGCAATGTGAGATTCTCGTGCAATGATCCGGCGTGCTGCTAGCAAACAATAGTGACCATAATGATAATAATAATATCAATAAAGCACTTAGATTTAATTGTTAAGGATTATAAAAAATACTTTGCAACTCAACGACGAAATAAAAACAGCGCATATATAATATATTAACTTTGATATCGACAATAAATAAGTTAGCTATAGGTCAACGAAGGAATAATAAGCCCGCAGTGTCGATCGTCGTGAGAAACAATTATACTTGCAAACGTATCTCGCATTAGTACTCGGCGGTCAAAACATTCGAAGTATAATCGGCATTTCATCGATCACATACAGTTTATACAAAATACCCCTTACAAGTAAAAAATTATCAAGTTCTCACGCTTTTTTATTTTATGCATACACATTCAGACATATACTAGTTACATGTATACTCACTCAGGCCTTTCGCTACATTTTTCAACGATCGAAACCTTTCAAGAGTTTGACACCTCGTATATTAAATTATTGCACTCTGTTGCGAGGTACTCGTGAAAAACTTTATTAGACCCTATTCACAGTGCACGCGCATCTAGTCGAAGCTAAAAACTAAGCCAATTATATATTATTATTAGTTTACTCGATATCATTCGTAAGTTATCCTAGTAAAAGTCGATTCGCCATCCTATTTTTTGTGACCGAGGAGTGCCTTGCGAGCCTCCCCGGCAATAAAATTTGGAAGCATCAAGGTTTATTACCTTTAAGTACTTATTATCTCGTATAAAATAAAAGTATATAGGACAATTTATTTATTTTATTCTTTTTTTGTTTCTTCATCCTTCCGTTATCTCTATGTTTCAAGCGTGTTTCGTTGTAAAAGTAGTTCAATAATTATTTATCCTCACAGCGATATTTCTAGATTGATATTACAGATTGAAAGTACCACAGGTGTCTTTAACTTGCGTTTGAAAGCCTCGTGCGTAAAATTTAATTGCTATACATTAGAGTTTTGCTTTATATGATAATTATCGCGCAACAAATGCAGAGCCAAGCGTGCTACAAAGAAACGTATGTATATTAGGCGTATGTATACACTTGCAAATGACATATTTATTATTATCACAGAACGCGAAAATGTAATAAATCGTTATAAGTAAGCGATCTAGTATATACGAGGTACCGTTTCACGGCTGCATCACATAAAATCGACGCGCTCACTATCAATTTCGCCGCATTGAAAATACTTTTTGTGGTTAACAAACTATCGAACGTAGCGGAAACTGACAAATCATATGCAATTCAATTTTCCTAATATTTGACACATTTTCAAAATATTCTGTAAAATATTGTTTAACGAAAAAAACAAAAAATTTAAGCATAATATGCTTTTTTCTTTAACTAAAAAAACAATCAAGTATTTAATTTTTCTGTATCACATTTTTTGCTATTACTTACTTTACGCAATTGAAAGGTTTCTTAGATGAATCACATTTAATTTGCCATTTTTACTCGTACAAAAATTACTTTTACTAGCCGGTAACGTGTGAATGAAAATCTAGACGGAATGAAGTGGATGGAGGCGGTTATAGTTCTTGAATCTGTACTGCGCTTAATTGGTACCAGCCAATTAGCTGTCACCTGTGTGTGATTTCGTGAACCGCATTACAAAGGGAAATGCTCGCATACATTTACTTATTTCTTTTCTCCTTCTACGGTAAAAATGCGTGTAAAGCAGTGCGCGGTGCTAGACGTTATTAAAAGCGATTAAATATTTTACACGTCTTAGTCCGTAAGTTCAAACGTTAAAATGAAATAAGACACCTCGCTTATTTCTTACTTTACTTTGACTTGTCGCGCGTCAACAAAGTCGATTACCTGAACCAGTACAATTGTTTTTTTACTTAGCGATGCGCTTCTTTTATTCGAAGTACGATCCTTACGCAAATTTGAAATGTATAAGAGATTGTTTCAGTAAAATTTTCTTATCGAAATATTCGAAGAGAGCTTGATAAAGTCCAAACATTTCCTACAATACTATGATCAGAGAAAATGTAATATCAACAAGAATCGTTTTACACATATTGAGTTTAAGCGGAAGAAGATTGTAAGTAGGAACGTTATTGAATTATTTAACTGATTAATAACCTCAAGTGGCAGACCGTTTAAATAATAACAAAAATAAAATTATCATCAACTCGGAAATTCATACTTGGTAATTTTCTATCTTCAAAGTACTGCTTCAAATGAGACATAGAAATATTAAAGCATGTACCATTTAATCATACTACAATTTAAAAAATTGTCTAAAGTATATTAAAACATCTTAAAAGACTAACGACAACAAAAAATACACAAAAATTTCTCTTCTTACAACACATATCTAAATAAATTATCGACTTGCAAAAATTCATCACTTGTCAAAAAATAAGAATAAAAAAAACATTTTAAATAATCGCCTGAAATCGTAAATTTCCAATAACCTTGACTCGCGTGCTTTTCTCGCAGTATTTGTGCATCGTTACGCAGAACGAGATAATTTCTCGATCAACAAAATCTATACATTTGACGTAAAGCGTAAGAATGTTTGAACGTTAACATCGTTTTTTTTTTTTTTGGCCGAAAATTGACGAATTTAGTCGTGAACTATAATTTGGTGATGGTTGAACTACGCTCTGGGAGCCTTGCTCAGCCGATTGTTATTGTTGCTCGACTGGTTGCACTTGCACTGTTCCGTGATGTTTGCATTGGTGTGTACCCTCGAGGTGATATGTGGCAGGGAGCCCAGAAGATTCGATCCCCGAAGGCTGCCCGCGAATCCACTGCGTCCCAAGAAAGTATGAGCGCAGTTATATAGCTTGGTTTGCAGTATCAGAACATCGTCGAGGTCTTCCTCGCTGCAAGAAAACAATTAAATATTATTTTAAACGAAATGCCAAGGGTATGTGATTCATTTAATTAAAGAATTAATCATTTCATAACATACGTAGCAGCGGCAAGGAATCTTTGGAAAAGTCTGTTCGGCACAGTTCTCGGTCGGTCAACGGTGTCTGAATAAAGATCAGTTTCTCTATTGTAAAGGTGTAGAAAATCTGATAATTGCTTGGCCGTTATTGCAGCTCTATCTTTATCGCCCAACTTACTACTTGGCAACTGAAATGAGATATGCGGAAAGATGTGTTTACTGTTTACAAACGAGGCAAACAAATTGAGAAGTATAAATTGCACTACTTACGGTAAATAAGAAAGGCGTTCTTAAATTACTCGCCGATTGTTGTAAGAACTTGGTCACGAGATCGCAACAAACGGGATCGGCGTTTTGCTGAGAGATTTTACGCAGTATGTGACCTAAATACATGCCGAAGGCTTTTCTCGCCTCTCCAGGACTAAAATGCAATATAATTTGGATAAGTGATGGCGTTCTTGAAGAATAATGATACGTGTACAAAAAAAGTATGCGGTAACAACCTTAATTTGTGTCCTTCGTGCATCAGTTGCATAACTTGAGCTTTGCACTTGTGCGTATCGATTTCTAAGTTTTCCTTGCTGTCATTTCGATCTAAGCTCTGCTTGTGTCCTTTGACTAATGCTCTTTCATAGCGCTCAAATCTAGACGATAGAATTGATTAGAATTAATGACTGAATAACTATTCATTATACAAGTACAATTGCATTAAAATTTCAATGAATATAAAAAAGCTATGAAGTGCTTCATTTGAAATGTGAATCACTCTATAAAATGTTTTACTATTTTTCCATTTTCCTTTGATCATTTTCTTAAACCATTTTCAATTACCGCTTCTTACAAAGTCGATATCTTTTTATGTAGTTTTTTGTTCGTAGCTGTAATAGCTGAAGTTACGTGTCTTGCGCAATATAAAATTCAATTACCTTGACAATCGATCCAGCTTAACTTCAGGTATTATCAAACCTTGTGTTCGATTAGCGGCTGGAAACAATTGTTCGTGCAGCATTAAATTGAGATTTGTGCTTGGCGTGTGCTGTACTCTTCCTGGACCAAGAGGATCGGTCGCGACTGGAATACCCGTAACAGGATCTGTGCATAAATAGAAAAAAAGAACGTTAGCAACACACATGAGAAGTAAATTATTATTTTATTTGTCGAAGAAATATAAGTAAATATTACCTAAATATTGTGAGTATAGCTCCCACGATTTAGGACTAGGAAATATGAGTACAAATCCACCTCGACGTTCAAATTGCGACCTCGCAGATCCTAGAACGCGCTGCTGTTCAGGGGTAAGGCCGGATTTATTGTTAATACTGGTTTTATTGGCAGTCTTTTTCTTTTGGTTGAGAGTCTCCGCTGAGTGTACTCTTCGACACTAGAAAATTCGTTATCAAACACGAATAAATTCTTTGAAAGATTATATTGTTCTTAAAATAAATTTTACGATAGATTTGAAAACAAGTTTTGTATTAATGTTTTGCAAATTCATTTTACGACTTGACGGTATTTATAAAAATAAATCATACATGTATAAAATCGACGAATCTATTCCGTGTATGACTTCATGTTCAAACGAGAGAAACAAAAAGAAATATTTTCAGGAAACCCTAAATATAGAATATTTTTATCGACTTCGGCAAAACAGGTCGTATTCGAACATTTTCTTTTGCTCACCTTATCATCACCTATGGTCAGTATAATGGCATATAGAAGTATGCTATATGCCATCATCAGCGAATCACGTGTGAAATGCAACGATGATTCATGTGACAGAGGCGTGAACGCGATACCGTATATATACCGTTAGACCGCAAAGAGGCAGCCTTTGGCGGGCGCGATTGAAATCGTCGTGAGGTCGATGCGTATGTGCGTGCGTGCGCACTCGTAGGTGCTCTACTCACGGTGCTCATGCGCTTGGCCGGATTGAGGGGCTTGTGCGGGTGCGAGCTCTTCGGGCGGAGGATCGGATCGACGGCTGGCACACCGACGAGGGTGAGCAGGTCAGCGATGAGAGCAGACTTGACTCGCACGTCCAGCGGCGAGTCGCAGCCCAGCGACGGCGTTAGGTTCACCTCCAGCAGCCAGGGCTTGAGGGTGTCGTCGATCAGGATATCGAATCCGAAGAGCTCTGTAATAAAAACAAAAACGGCTTTCTATAAATTTGTATGTACATGTGTCACATCACAAGTATCTTTTTTTCCTGTGGATAGTCGATATAATTGTTTTAATAGCATTTTTCTTGAGAATAAATTAAGTAGTTTGTGAAAAAAAATTATATCTATATGATGAATTCCTAGCATAATTTTTTTGTATTTCTAAGAAGATAATACCATTGTTTTATCTATAATATAATGACTAAAAGTTATTAAAGGCCAAGATTAATGAAAACTTACACGTACGGATCTTGCGCTTTTATTTACATCTTCAAATCGCAGTATTTAAAAAAATCCGAACAATGCATTTGTCGTGATGCGGGGAATTCTCAAATATATAATAAGTAATAGCTTTTTTAATAATTTAGCGATTATTCACTCATTCTTATCAGGTAAAATTAATTTTTCCTCAATCACCATTTAAGGTAAGACTTTAAACTTATGTCAAAATTAAGGATAAATTTCTTATGAATTGCGTATATGAAAGCTAATCACGATGTATTTTAATTATTTTTCAATGACGAACGGTGCGTTATTAGGTTAATTTATGTTTCCTATAAGTCATTGGTGACTCATATGCAAATTGCTAAAACTATTATAAATGTTTTGGTATAATAGCTGTCACACGAGTCCTTCGTCATATTGCAGGATTTCAATAATTTCACACTTAACCAAGGGCATTATATTTTATTGAATACAAAAATAATTATTTACGTAGCTCAAATTTTTTAGTCAATCAATCAAACTAAATAAAAATGTATGTTTAAATTCCAAATAAACATTAAAATAGTCTGGAAAACAAAAACTAATATTCAATATATCCAATACATTGAATCTGTGTAAAAAAAAGTATAGGAACAAAAGTATATTGATATGCAATCTACATTAGTTTTCCAGTTGAACGAGTAAAAAGAAAATTACCAAAGCAAGTGTCCGGGTGCTTGACAAACTGCTTGATGCCGCTGATTATTCCAGAAGCAGTTGCGAGGATCGACTTGATGATGATATCCTCGATTCGCTGCATCAGCAATTCCGTGTCCTGGCCGATGGACCGCAGATGCCTGAGCAGCGCCGAAAGCGTCCACTTGTGGCCCACGTCTTCCGCGTCTGGATCTTCGCTCCTGAAAAATGATGAATAATTCCGCTCAATTATAGAAAGCAATGTCTATTTTTGACAAATGCTAATTCCGGCCCGAAGGTTCCGGTTTCGCGCGCTAGTGATTCCCCGCGCAGGAAACGTTAACAATCGAATTCACCAGTCTTCCGATTGGTGATAAAATTATGACCCGTCGGATTTAAAAGCTTCCATAATTGAATGTTTTTAATACAGGAGGCAGTGTTTTACGAGGCGAACGGTATTCGCTGTTTAAAAATAAAAAAATCCAGTATTCAGTTAGTTGGAATAGTGGAAACGAATTCAAACGAGGTATTTTTCATTATAGTAGATAGCCTTTTAGTCGACGAGCTGTTATTTTAATCGAGTTAATTGTTCCTTTTTCGTTCCAGTTTATTCGTTCACGAGAATCTAATTTAAGTTCTGAACTATGACAAATAACTGGAGCAAAACTAATTTTCCCTCCAGTGAATATATAGAAGTTGATTGCATATGAAAAAATTTATCAAATTTTCCGCGAAGTATAAACGAACCACAATATATCATAATTTAAAGTAAACTTTAACTTATACGGAGTGACAATTATTATCATATAATAAAAGTTCGTTTGTTATTAGATTGCCTAGCGTGCTGTATTTCTAAACATTATAAAACACATTATATAATAAACCTAGATAAAACAATCATAATTCAATATTTGTACGACTTGTGCGTATTTCGCCGGACTAATTGGATTGATAAATTTATTATGAATAAACAACCTGCATATCTTGCAAACTGACAATATTCTTTAAAAAGTTATTACTTTATCTACACACAATACACGCAGTCACGCACCCTTGTTTCTCATTAAACAGGCGACGCAAAGCTCTTACCACACATTTTGCATGCAGATAAATTATCTTGTTTTCGTTTTCGTAGTAAACACACTTCGCGCGTATGCCGTAAATACAGCGCGTTGAATTCTCGAAGAACCCGCGAAAGAGAAGGTCTAAGAATAGCTAAGAACGCATACAGAGTCGAAGGTAGAAACTCACTTGACGTAGTCAACATGGAACTTGTTGATGCTGTAGTTGCAGAGATGCATGCAAGGATTCCAGACGTACTGATTCCCTCCGTCGTACTTGACCGTCGCAAAACGCACGAGACCCTCTTCGTAGAGGTAGATCAGAAGCGGATCGTAATTCGTCACGGCGACGTAGAGACGCAGGTCGCACTTGTGCCCGTCGATCAGCAACGGGTTGTTGATGTACTGTGCAACGATCACGGACTCGTCCGTCATTATCTTCTCCGGCTGTAAAAGTAAATTTGACAGTTGTGATGAATTTAGTCGAAAATAGTTTTTGACGGGGCCCGAAAATTTCGGTGATGTGATAGTGCATGGCAGATTATAGTTCATTTTTATTTCTATAACTTTGGACACGTATACTCGTGACGTATCGATGACGAAATAAATTTAAAAAGATGTTACTCGAAATTAAGAATTAATTGTAAGGTTTGTTTTGTATCATATGAATGTATACAAAAATTACATATTTGATGATTCTTGATTATTTATTACAAAGATAATTATTGGGGAAGTGAATTGTTAGTACCTGCTTATTATTTTTACAGACACGAGCAATTAAACGTAAACCTCTTATTTAATACTTAAGTAATAGAGGAAAAACCTTCAATTATGGAGAATTTACAGTTGAAAAAGTAATAAAGATAAATGTGAAAATGCAGTAGGTACAGCATATATATGTATTAGGAAATGTTTGTAAGTATGTGGAAGTACAAAATTTAACTTCCGGGGCTGATGCAAAAATATATTCTAAACAGTATCCTTGACGTAAAACGTACAGTTAAATTACAAAGGTAAAACATATTTTAATAATTATGTAACGTATTTTGTTATTTTCACAAAATAAAATAATAATAATAGTATTGTAAGTTTTACGTTGTAAGAATACTAGATGCTCTCTACAAATGTATAAGTGAAAAGTTGTTCACTTATGCATAAGGGAAAAAAATCTACTAATTATTTAGTAAAAATTTACCAATTGACTAAAGAATTAGTCGATATTTTCACTTGTTTGCAGTTTGCACTAGTGAGCGACTTTTCACTTATTCATTTTTTAGAGAGTAAGAATCATTGAAATAACATTTAAACTGGAGTTACAACATACCCACTGTAACTGTACTGAGCAATCGGCTTCGAAAGATAATTTCTGATCGCAATACACGTAACAGTTAGGTAACATTACTTGATAAATAGTAGATCTATTAATCAAATACGTGAATTGGCGATTGTCACGAACAGCGGAAAATCAAGTTTAAATGTGAAATAATGAACAAAGATTAATAAATAAAATGAAATTTAAAAAAGGTATAATAAATCCGAAAAACTTTCAACTGGCAAAACTGTTATAAAACAGACAAAAAATTAGCAACCAAGAAATAAGCCAGAAATTTTACTCAATGTAATGGGCCGCAAGTAGTATATAGCAACCGAGGCAAGAAGTTCAATCACCATCTATTCTGAAATTAAAATCGTTTGTGCGAAATGTACGTCAGTGGCTCGACTTGACAAAGCAAGCCCAACCGAGAAAAACTACCTACACGAACAAGAACGACCAGCGCGCGACTATGCCGCCGTACTTAATAGGGTTTTTAAGAGTCGGTGGAATCTTCGTGGACTCTCTCTCTCTCTCTCTCTCTCTCTCTCTCTCTCTCTCTCTCTCTCTCTCTCTCTCTCTCTCTCTCTCTCTCTCTCTCTCTCTCTCTCTCTCTCTTGCTCTCCCTCTTTTGCGCGCACCGCCCGAGTAGAGTCGTTCCAGGAAGAAGAGAATAAGGGCTGTCTAAAAGACATCTCCAATGCCAGCCGCTCGCGGATAAAGTCGGATAAAGAAAAGTGGCGGCGCAAGCGAAGAAGAATAAAGGATAATAAGAATTAGAGGAGTACACCGGCGACTCGAGTGCGCTCGCCGAACTGCGCTAGAAGTATATATCGACGGGACAATGGGATAAAGAACGAAGAGCGGAGCAGTGCTGGTGATTTAGATGGAAAAAGTTATGATCGATCGAGTGGGAAAAATTCAATTAATGTCGACGAGAAAAAGCAAATTGCGCGGCTATTGTTACTTAAATCAGCCGTAAATAGAAAAAAACGATGAGTATATGTATAATATATAGAGAGGAGCTCGAGGAGTTCTAATATAAGAAATTCGTCAAAGACAAGCGCGCTAACCAGTTGAAGAGCCGTAATAAAGAGTGTCAGTTGAGAGCTGTGGGTATATGGAAGACCCGAATTGACCTTGAGAGCAATAACGTTTAAGAGCTAATCAAAGTGATTGATATTTGAAAATTTAAAGTCGTGTAGACTTTGTTTACTTTATTCGAGAAAACGTGTTGAACCGCTTTGGTTTTTTTTTTCATAAAAACTTGTAAGGGCTCTTTTCGGTGTACATAATGACATACAACAGTTTGTGTGATGAATAGTTACTAGTTTAATAGATACTTATCTATTTCTTCTACCTCTCATATAATCAAATAAAATTGAAGATGAGTGATTGTAATGGTTATTTTAGAATACTTAAAAGAATGTAGTAATATAATCTAAAAAAAAAGCATTCATCAGTTAAAGCGGCTCCGAATGACGGGCGCCACTTAAAAAAGGCCTCAACGGAGAAACAGAATTTTTTTCATACATCTAAAAAACTTTTGATGAAAAGTAGTATATTATCATTTGCTACGATGTATATCGATGGAATCAGTAAATTTAGGTTTTTATCAAATTAAACTCTCATATTTCACCATGGTAACTTGATACTTTAATTATGTCTGTGACTGAAATACTACAGTCTCCAGACGAAGAATACAAAAAAAAAACTGTTATTCAAACGGTAAGAGCCCTTCATTAAAGTTTCAATTTTTCAAACTTTCTTTTTCTTTATAGTTCACTTGGTCGCTAACGACCTAAAAAAGATATTAAAAAACTCAATCAAAAAAAAAAATGAGTCACTTTAAACACTACACAACAACTGACCTTTCTTCTCAACGAGCACAATTCACACTAGAGAATGGCATAATAATTTTCGACCAACGACAACACAAGAGGGATACAATATACAACACTCACGCTGTTGACAATGTAGATGCCACGTCCGCGCGAGCTGGCCTTGGGCTTGACGATCCAGGGCCCGCGGTACCTGAAGTGGGCGGTCAGCAGCTCGCGCGACTCGTTCGGCAGAAGGAACGTCTGCGGTATGAAGTCGAGATTGCGCACCCCCTTGCTGCGCTGCATAGCCTCGATGTTCTTGTACAGCCGGTCCTTGCGCGTTATCTCGTACGATCTGCAACACACACACAACGCGTGGCGTGAAGACAATCGCAGATGTATACGTATAATAAGTACGCACGGTAGGATTTGTTGTCGACAATTTCATCTTCGTCCCTGGATTCTATCGCGGACAATTTTTCAGCGCGAAATTATGCTAGCAGCGCTTTATACGCTTTCGGCGCGGTATCTTAAGTTCGCTGAATTCATGAATGATAAATGAGACGAAGAAGAAGGGGGAGTTTCGTGATTTGCGACTCGTAAATGTATTTGAGAGTGCGCAGTTTACGACGACGCGCCGTGAGTCAATTAGCTCAAGTCTTTGGGAATTAGCTTGGGCGGGGAGAGTTTGTCGTAAATTTAAATGGCGAATTGTGTGGGTGATTTTAGTCGCGTAGAGTTTAGAAAGAGCAGGGAAGTGAAATTATTGACGTGCGAAGACAACAGTTTCGATTATTAGTGTATTTATCTATAAACAAAAATTATCCGAAATTGAAAATCGATTCAACAGTTCGTAGATAATCGTTATATTATTTAGATAGAGTTTTTCATTGATATTCTAGCCAATAAATTCTATATACTGTCGGATATTGAAATATTGCGAAATTAATGAACCGATATTTGATATCAGTTATGAAATGTGGGATGCTCAATTGGCTTTTAATTAAAATACTCTAACGTACCTATACAAATTTAAAAAGACAATGGAAAACTATACAGTAATTTATTTAAGAACCCAATTATTCGTCCAACGACATAGTGTATGAAAAAACTATAACGCACCTCGGAAAATGATTAACTTTTTGATAAGGCAAGAGACTGCGCAGGACGTCGGGCTTTGGATGATTGCCCATCCAGAGGATATTGAACGCCGTCTCATTCATCGAAACCTGAAACAAAAAGCAAAGGACGCGAGTTTAGTGCCATATACCATTATACTGTTTTCCACTCGGCACTATCGAGGCGAATTAAGCGTGTCAAATTGAAAAAACACACTCGCACAATGATTTCACCAATTATATCAGTGCCACGTGACGACGTTTAAGGCCGCGCGCATTCGACACGGTCGACCGGCTTTGCTCGAGTCATCGAACGTATATAATAATAGAGAAAATGGAAAAAAGGAGCTGGCGCGGTCTTTATAACAACATTGTGGGCGATTTTAGTTTCCCCCTTGGTCGAGGATGCATCGCATCATTTTTCATGCATGCGCCGCGTTATGCGATTCAAGCGTGACAACGGCCTTGCGAGCGACGCTGCAGCTTCTCAAAGCGCATAATACATATGCGAATGCGCGTATCATGCGTGAACGCTTCTGAAGTGGCCCGACGTCCATTTATGAGCGCATCATCAGTCCACTCCTTTCAATAGGTCTGTGAACACGACTCGCGAGAAAAATGCCCGCGAAGGATTAGCGAAGAAGCTGCATGGTCGACAAATAAAACGTCATTGTGTGTGGAGTGGCTTGTATGCGATGTGCGCCGTTAGTTTGAGATGACTTTATAAACATTATATTATATCACGCAGCCTTCATTTTTGCATGTTTCACGGTTGTTAATCTTTTCGTCGCGCCAAGGCTGGTTTTATTTACTTTGAAAAAAAAAGTCACTGTGATTGTTTTGTTTGCGCGTGAAATATAATAAAAAGTTGTCGTGTGCAGAAGAGTTTGTGTATAACGAGTGCGGATTTCTACTGTGCACTGGGGCCAGTGACAAATGGTTGTTTTATAAATTTAATAGAATTTACTTTTAAAATAGTTCGTTCGTTTCTGACCAGAACTGGTGGATCATTTATAATAACGATATGTAGCTGGCGATATAACAATTATTTCTTAATTGCTGAATGTGGCTGAATAACTTTTTATTAATTTTTGTAAACATTGATCGGTTTGTACGTTAGCTTGCGTTATTGTAAAACAATGAAGCTGCAAGAAAATTATGTGGATAATATACACGCACAAAAAATGAGACATCGGGACGACAGCAATGTGTTGTGGTTATTAAAAGGATTAAAAATATGTATGAATATCCATTTTATTAATTGTTATTGCCTACAGTGCATTTAAAAACAAATCAATTGAATGAGTCTCGTTAGTTTTCTTTTACACCGTAACTGATTTATAACAGGAACATATTGAAAATATGAGTGTCAATATAAAAAAAATATAGAGTTTATAAAAACTATGGTTACCAATTTATTTATAAATATAACACCGATCACATTACATGACAAATACCCTTTTTGGTAATTTCATTCATAATATCGCCGTTTCATAACACATTACACGCGCAATTACAGAATCTTGCAAAATTTTGAAAGTAAATTTGAAATTTACCAGAACAATATACACGTTTTACACGAGCACTTTCCCTTTCCCGATCTCATTTCGCAAAGTTATTGAACTTCGACTGCAAATTCCCCCTCCCTACCGTTAAAACGACCTCCCACGCCTCTTACTCAACGCGTCGGCACCCACGCACGCGATAAGTCACCGGCAAAAAAGAAACACCGGTTCGCTGCCACCGATTCGCTGCCTTCTAATCCGCCGGAGGATAATAAAAATCGCATTAGTCTACAACGCATACGTCACGCGGAAAAGGAATCGCTCGCGCGTCAGTCGCGTCGATTCCCCTCTAAACAATGGACGCGGACACCCGGCGATTCAAGGGCGCGCTTTTTACTGCGGCTACTAATCTCTCTTTTCTACGTCACGTTCGTCATAACGGAGCGCAGGCACGCGTTTCCGCGAGTGCGCGTATATTATACATACGTAGAGCGTGTACATGACGACGTTCAAGGCCGTAAACCGGCCAGCCGGCGGCGAGCCTTCTTTAATTCGCACGGCGCGCATTCTAACGCGACTCTTTGTATAATAAGTATCGCGAGGGCTCATCGTGCGAGTATCTCTGCCTTTCTCTGCTTCCCGAGGTCTTTCTCGCGGTGGACCTTTTACCTCGGGGCGCGCGATTTTATACGTATGTGTGTATGTGTGTATTATATATTTGTATGTGATCATGTGTGTGTGTGTGCTCTCACTTTCGTGCGCAGGCGGATGTGAAAGGGTTTTTGCGAAACGATTTTGGGCGCACTGATTGTGCGCGCTTGAGAAAAGTGCGATCAGCGGTGGTTGGCGTGCACGGGTATTGTACGTATTGTTTGGCGCGCGAAGGTCGCTATGAAAGTGCCGTTTTCGAAAATCGAGGAACGGACGGAGAGATGAATTGAGGTTTGATTTGGTATTGGGGATTGAAGAAGAAGCTTTTTTTGATATTTGAATAATAAAGTGATCAAGTCGTTGGGAAATTTGCGAGGTAGATATTCGCGTTGATGACATTAAGTAGATCATGACTAATATTTGCTTTTACTTCAGTTAAATACGGGGATTGACAATAGAGTTATTTTCTTTTAATCACTTAACGCAGAGTATGTATTTCAATTAAACTAATTTATTGAATATTACACATTTTCCGAGTTAACATTATTAAATAAAAAATGTATATATAAAACAAAATATTGTTGATGTATTGTTTAAACATTAAACAAGGCTATCGAACTGAAACTTTTACGTCATAAACAATAATAAAAATTAACGATTTTGTGTCGCTAACGTTAATGTGTTAATCACCGACGTATGGTTTATTTTTAAACACAAGTATGTGTTTAATAGACAATATTATACTGTCTTATTATAACATCTTCTTTTTTTTAAATGATATGCTTTATTTTTCGTTTCTTTTCTTTCGCCTTCCTTCTTGCTTTTAATTCTCGGTAGAGCAGACGGCCTTCGTTACAAAAATTGGGTAATCAATATTTTATTGAGGAAGACGGTGCTTACTTCTTACTGTTTTTACTTGTACAGTAATGCTTTGTTACTCGTACCGTTCTGCTATTTAGTTTTTGTAAATGCTATATCATTTCATAAGAAAACATAATTGCATTTCCTTATTTTTTAACTTTAACAGTCGCAACGATATAAAAAAATTAATAAAGTTAAATAACTCCAACAGTGTTTTAAAAAAAAAATGTCCATCTCATCTTGTGAAAAAACTAAAAGCTTAAAAAATCAAATGTTCGCATAACTTTCGATTTTATTTGCAAGCCGGACTCTCGAAGTTCCAAAAATAACTTTATTTGCCATGTCGTTCGTCAAAAGAGAGAAAGACGATAAAAGAATCTAAAGTATTCGCAAATATTTTTACGTCAAATTCATCAGTGCCATGAGAGTACTCGTATAAGCTTATTTTTGAAGAGGCTCTCGAGCGATTGTGCCAAAATTTCTTCGGTATTATGCTTGTGTCTCCAGCCTTGGCCGGGCGAGAACCCACTATTTTGGGCTGCTTTGATCTACTTTATTCGCCGGATAAATTCAATTTAACTCCCTCGGATTGCGCAAGATCGCTCTCAATTTACGATGAAATCGTAAAATAACTTACCGGTCAAAATGCGGCTTCATAAATTTTCAATGTTGTTTCAGATAATATCTGAAGACCCTATTTGAATTACGTAGTATATATAGTAATCGATTTTTCAATAATCTATATCATTACTTTCCGATATACGTTAATTAGTTTTAGATTAAAATAAAATTACGGATAATAATAAGAGTTAATCTCACGAGAGGTTCGTTGTACGCGTCAGGAGGCAACTACATGCATCTGAATGTTGAGCAAGTCTGGCGTAACCTAATTGTCATTCAATCGTGACACTTCTGTTTTACATTTTTTGACTTGTTTTCTTTTACATAATTAGTCTCATTTTACGACTTTTTGGAGGACAACGAGTAACGTGTTATGAGTTAAATAATCTTGAAGTTCCAGGTACTTAAACGCGGAAAGATATTCGTACGCAAAGACTATAATAAAAAGTTAATGAAACATTAATGATAGATTAATTGCTGGGAGCGAGTAGCACTCGTAGGGTCTTGTTTATAAAAATTTAGTATAATGAGGAAAGATTATTTACTTTTCGTGCTTATTCAACATGCACAAAGTGTCTGATTCTCGTACGAATGAACGAAGAATTTACTTTTCGCCTGTTTCTCGAGCGCAGCGAACTCTAAAAGTCACAGAATCACCTACTTTGCGCGCCAGTTGTGTAATCTACTATTTGCGCATACAACTACAGAAATAAATTTATTACTGTAGGTAAATTTAAGAATAACGAAATACATTCACTTATAATTTTCGTAACCAATTTAAAATTTATTGTTCACCGCGTGGCCTCGATCATTGACTTACCGTTCCAACTTAAAAAAAATTACATTCGTATATCAATCATGATCCACCGCGGCAAGGATAAATCACAAGAAACCCATATCTCTCAATGAAGAATCATCCGACTAATTGTATAGAAAATGCAACACTGTCTGCCCACCGCACATAAACATATCTGGACTCAATAATCAGCAATTGGTAGATCGCGATCGGTAGGCATATATATATACATCGCGACGAGTCAACGAGAGCGGCGCGGCTGCGATGATTGCCACCTATTGCGGTCGCATCCGTGCCGACTAGTATAATAATTTTGCACTCGCAATTACGCGGCACTCGGGCGCGATTACTTCTCGATTGTAACGAGTACGTGATTTACAAGCGGCATAGTGACGTCTTCGCGACGCACGCTTAACTCGAGAGGAAAGAGTGTAAATCAGAACGAAGAGAGAGAAAAGGGTTAGGAAAAATAACTAAACGTTATTTATAAAGTTTTTGTTACGTAATCTGGTAATTTCATAACAGACAGTTAAAACGGATTAAAAAGATAGTAGAAATCTTCTTTTGTGTGGTTCTGCCTACTATTACTAGATTTTTGAAATTTGTCTAAAACTGTTCAAGAGCCAAATACGAGTTGCAAATCCAGAAGGCATACATTAAAGTATTTATTCAATATTGAATGGACAAGTTATATATATATATATAGTTAATTAACTTTATAATCTCATCAAGCGTTCACGGTTTATCAGCATTTGCAAATTGAATAATATACACACACTTCTCTTTATTCAAAGCGAATATGCAAATTGGCAATGTTTCTTTGATTGATGTTCCATGGAATCAACATAATTACAATTAATCAATCTGATTTTCATTTGCCATCTCCCCGATTGAAGCTCGTTTACCTTTGTCCCACCTTCCAAACAATCACAAGCTACACACAAAGCGTCGTTACAATATCGCATCAACGGCGGTGAACAATATACACAAAGCGATATTTCCATTGGTATGCAAAGTATGAACTTTCGGAAGAGCCATACAGAGCGCCACAATATACATAAGGAAACCAAGAGACCACGGCGAGGAACCTCGCGTTGCAGAGCAAGCTAGGTATATATACCAGCAGTATGATTATACAAAGAAGGTACGCACAAGTCGACGTGTAAAAGGGCAGCGAGATATTCAATGCCATGACAGGAATAATCCAGGCCAGTCGGAATAAAGCTGGACGATGGGTTCTAGGATTTACGAGCGACTGACAATGAACAGTACCGCGCGCATTACGGCACAGTCATATAGGCTCATTTACGCGCTGGCATGACACATGTGCCTCGCTCTGCGCCAGAGAAGATATACACATATATAGATATATACATATACATAAGAGAGCAAAGCGGTATCCGCGTCTACGTGACCGTGAACACGAAGCGCGCGCATGGGCTCGTTGACTTTTCATTTCGTACGTATACCGATTCACACGCGCTCACCACGTCAGAATATTGTTAGACGGACTACATGTCGCTATTATATACACGTGCGTACCGAGATATTATTCCCTTACATGCGCCGCCACTTTTTTTTCCTTATCGTCGTCGGACACGAGACGCGACTCTGTACTACCGGGTTTTTTTGTGGGAATCCGTTGACGACGCGCGAGTTACGATGGTACGGAGTAGAGATGGCACGGCAGATCGATGGATACGTGAGAGCAACAGAGAGGCAGAAAGAGTAAGGGAGAAAGAATAATGGACAAGTTTATTGACATTTACGACGCGGGTGATTTCGAACCCTTTCGAAGAGGTGGCCAACGTTTTTATGCGAATTCGTGATAGTGTAATGTTTTAGGTTGCGCAATGCTTTATTAATGTAATTTCTTATTTTTATAGGGTTATGGGTCAGCGAAATTCAGTGTAAACAGAGAGAAATTTATTACAGCTGAAGCATGTAAATTAATAACAAAAAGTCGTAAGTTTGTACGTGCGGTAACAAATAAAATAGAAAATAATTTTTCCGACATTAAATTTACTAATTAATAATCAAAATGTTCTCAATATTCATAATTCTTTAACAAAGAATATATGAATTTTATGCTCAAAAAAACTCTCTTTTGTCATGAATAAACATTTTCAGTGATATTTCTGGCATACTGTAAAATATATGTCAGTTATTTTGATTAAAGACCAAATGCTATATGCCCCGATCCTCAACTTCACGGTATTTGAGAGTGAAAAGCGCTTACGATGAAGCTATTAAAACAACCGCATGTCTCTCTGGCGCATTCAACAAACGTGTTTTTTATTTATGAGAATAATTTGCATGGTTATAGAGCAATAAATATACATTTAAAATATATGATCTGTCAAGTGAATCGTGTATGCCAAGGAAAATCAAGTCTAGGAACGTAGAAAACACATAAAAATGGTAGCTGTTTATATTTTAATTAACATTTCCTCCAATTCCCGAGAATTGTGGACAATGGAAGTGTACATACGAAACATGTGATAATACGCATAGAAATTAATCAAGTATTTAATTGATTTTGGCAATAGCAAGAACATTTTGATGGTTATAGAGATACAACATTATGTATTCCTTGTACCCATTGTATTTAATCTGCCATTAATGAAACAATAAATTATGCGTCATAAATGTATTTATGTACCATGCATAATTGTTTTTATTCTTTGAAACGATATTTAGCAGCGCTACATTCAACTTGGCGTCATTCAATATATCGTTATATAGTTGTATCGTGCTTTGAAAGAAAGTGTGAAAAAATTACCTGTACATTATCTCTTATTTTTCCAATTTGAAAACAACCGTGATTGAATATAATCTTCTATTCATAAACAAAACAACTTCACTCAACGTAATAAAATAAAACATAATTATCGGTTTCATTGTGCGATTAATAAGCATTGTTATTAAATAAACTTTTCAATGATTCACCTATAATGCGCAATACTGCTATTATCCTGAAAGTAAACAATATTACTGTCGCAGATTCAATTCTCTTTTACAATAACTCCAATAGCTATAACCAGCGTAGCATTTTTCTAAATTTAATAATTTATTATGTCAATAATTAAAAATTAAATTCTTGAAATGTTTTGTATTTTTGCATTTTTTCATCTAACAAAGTAACTACCTCACTCGACCACCGCAAGTCAAAAGTTTGTTTCACTTTTCTTTAATTGCATTGAAAAAAACTATAAAAAGACACCAATCAATAATATAATTGGATGAGAAGCAAAAATGAAAAACACACAAGAAGCTAAATAGTAAAAAATCTGTTTTCATCGTACTGGATTACGTTTATTTATATTGGTCAGCTATTTATAAATTGAATCGGGGTTCCCAATGAGACCGGACCAAAAAATATAAAGTGGCAAAATTAGATATGTGACGGATTCAGATAACCTGGATAAAAAACTTGTTGCATTTTTATGTTTGTATATTTAATTTTTAAGTTAAATTTACAACTAAAAATAAACGTTTTCCATATACTTTTTATTAAAAACAGTTCGTGGGATTATAATACTAGCATAAAAGTTTTTTATAGGGACAAGCCCCGCTTGCCGGTGACGACGTATTCTAATTTTTTGCAGCTTCCTTTCCTTTTTCTTCATTTTTGATAAAAAGTTAAGTTTGTCGTCATGCAGCGCGTAGCGTGTGCGTGTGTGAATGCATACAGAAACACAGGGCAGATGTTTATATTTTTACATCTTATAGATTTAGATTCGATCGCCAACGTTTTTTACGTGTTTCGAGTCACCTGACTGATCATTTTGTTGATTTGTTATGCTTCTTCGGAAATGTAAACAGAACTTGCTAATGGTTTGTTTTGACTTAAAATTTGTATGCAAATTTTTTAAATGAATCGTCAAATAAATTTTCAAAAGTATTATCTAGATAATCCTATACTATAGTATAGTATATAGTAGTCAATAAACCGAATAATTTATTGGTATACACTATTTTGTTATTTACAATAATTTTTTTGCTTAAATTTGTATGTTTTCAACGATTCATCTATTTTAATCATATCCAGCATTAACGTTAATGTGTTCAGTATTGTCGAAATAATGTCAACAAATTTGTTTATTTGGTTAATCAAGAATTTTGGTTTAAAATTTTTTCACGTTCAATTCTCTCGTGTTCTCTTTGCTAAAAATGGAAACAGTCAAAAGAAATTTATATTTTTAAAAGATAAAAAAGAAATACTACGACTCTTTTCCTGAACTGGTGATTATGACTTCATGCAAAAACACGTTTAGCCAGCACAAGAGCGGAAACCGTGACTTGAAGTTGACATCAAAGAAAGTCTGTGTATTTTACGCGCATAAGAAACGCATCCAATTGTGACACGCTCATTTATCTTTCAGAGGATGCGCGCAGTTCCTTCTCGAGCTGCCTTGCACGTTATTTTACAATTAACAATCTTCAGCACATGATCGATATGTTACACTTAACAGTGCCTGTTAATTCTTTTTCTTTTTCAATTGACTTTAGCTTTAATGTCGTTTTTGAAAATTTTCATTTTATACAACGCAATTTCACATCAATTATACTTTGCACTTAGTGAAATAAGAAATAAAGATAAGTTTACACCGCAGGAGGGATGGAACCCGCTCTTTGTATGATTCTACAAATAATACAGGTCTGTCACTAATTTACAAATAATTGAAATTTATGTATTTCTTGTACAACCGTATCCGGTTTGAATCAGGTTCATCTCGGGTATTGAACACAGACACAAAGAGAAATATTCAACACTTTATGGATTCCATGTTCGTACGAGGCAGTTAAAATTGGATTTAATTCTCCCATACAGTTATTCTGTATACTATTCAATATTTTGAAACACAAAGCTACCCAAGTGTATCAGCAACGATTAAAACTTTAACACCCATAAATCCTCGTATTTTACACACAACATTTACTAACTCTCGCAAAAGCTCAACGACACTTCTCAACTACAAAATCCCACATTACCCTCGACGCCTTAATAATCCATTTCTTCCAATTTCGCAATCTCTCATATAGGCGTGAACCGATTACCAACTCCATCCCCCCGAAGAACCATTACACCGCTCGCAATCTCCATGCTTCCTCCGTACCTATACCCCTTCGTCCGTCCGCCGGCGGCGGCAGCCATTCTCATAAATCTCGAAATTCCCGCGCGTCGCACTCGATTCCACGACAAAAGCTTTAATCAAGCGACTGAAATTCTCCTCTCCCTACCGCACACACCTGTGCACACCGCTATCCGCCCTCGGAAATCCTTCGACCGCGCGTCGCTCTTATATACCTCTCCTACGATCGCGTTCGGAAATTGTCGCCATATCCGGAAGGAGAATGCGTTCACGCGGGTCGCGTGCAATGCGGAAACCGCGATGACGCGCCTGCTCTCTCTCTCTCTACACGTACAACTATACGACAACGAGTCGTCGAGGCTTTCCGAGCGGAGAGAGAGAGAGACTGGCGGCTATGTAGTGTAATGTGTGTATGTATGTGTGAGCACGAGCGAGCGATGGCTTTGGCTTTTCAGTCACGGATCTCCTAAGGTCATCCACTCCCACTCTTCGTTGCGAGCTGGGTAGAGCGGGCCACCTGCCTTTAAGATTAAGTGCTCGTGTCTGTGTGTGTGTGTGAGCGAGTGGCAACTTCGTTGGTTGGTCAGCTGAATCGATACCGATACATACAGTCAGACACATGGAGACTTTACTGCGAGGATTCGTAAAGTGGTAATTGAATTAGGCGCCGATAATTGCCGGTTGCTTCGAACGAGCTTACGACACATTATAATCGTTTATAGTTAATTATATATGTTTGGTGGTATTATACGCCTTTGATTAATGCAGTATATTTTGAAAATCAAATAGACGCTCTCGCACCCGGCTTCTATGCTATTATATAATTTTCACAGTAATCCTACGCATCGCGGATCGGTTTTGCAATGGGTTCTTGAGAAAATCGTCACAATGCCAGTATATAAAAGCGCTTCTATATGCGACACGCGGGCCACCTGAAAATTGAAAATTTAAAGATGCGGGCATCTGAATTCCGAACGTGTCGATTGTTTTCAAATCTCAACTTTATGCAGATGAGATGGAGACCGACCACCGCAAGAGCGCTGAAGAGAGATTCTCTCCCAAAGAAGGTCATTTCGTGCGACAATTGCCTCTGCCGCGTAGAGAGAGAGCCGAGTGAGCGTACAGAGCTGTGGACTTGCCACACGTGGAGAGGCAGACAAAAAGAAGACCCAGCGAAGAGAAGAAGGAGAAGGAGGAGTAGGAGGAGGAAAAGAGACTATTCGGAAGTTCTTTGTTTGAGATCGTAATGTACATGAGCCGCTCTTGCCGGCGCCGGTTGTTCCCTTTCCTTTTTGTTTTCTCTTGGCTGTACGTCGCAGGTTCTTTTGTTTTCCCTCCCCCCTCTTCCCGTCGCCCTCCTTTATCCGTCCTTTTTTACTGCGACGTAATGAATGTCTGGGATTGTATTTTATACTCGCGCATGTGCCGCGCGCCGAAAGTAAATGGCCGCGTGATATGTATACTTTACATGGGGCTAACGAAATTATCTCGACGGTAAGTGTATAGTATATGTGCTTTTTTCTGATTTGATTTCCGCTCATCTGGGTTGCAAATATTTTGGAAATTCGGTGACTGGTAAGTATATGTATACATGAGGTACGTGTGCGCAGTGTGGTGGTGTATATGGAATACATATAGACGTAGTTGCAGTTTGGTCGGTGCTGCATGTTTTGCATGTAGAGTGTAGCTTACCAACTTGGAAAACAGCTTGTACTTTTTGTGTCTAGGAAATACCTATAAAGAAAACAGTTGCGGTAATTGGACGTAAAATTATATTATTTCTGAAAAGTGCCCAACAATTTTACAGGTGCAGATATATACACGTTATGAAATGACGACTTTTTTTTCTTTCAATCGAATGCATTTTATGAAATATAATATAGTCATTGGAAAATATATGATTGAATAATGTAGGAAGTATATTCATATGTCAAGTAGAATAAGTCCGGCATGGTAAGACACTGACAACTTGACACGTTTGGTTATCGCATGTGTTTATTAGTTAATCAAGTTGGACGTGTTTTTCTTAAGTTTCTGTGGGATTACAATAATTACGTTTTTATTTTTGTTTCTATATTTTCCATTTGCAAAAAAAAAACATTTGTTACGTGATAATTTTCCTGTTTACTTAAAAACGTTAGCGCTATCTCCCTACGTATACCTATACGATATAATTGAGGATATTTTTGAAATTATTTAAATAAATGGCACATATAATGGTACATTCATTTGTTTGTTGGTAAAAATATTGTTTATAAGTAGGTATCGCAGTGCGTTGCATACAATGACAATCGATGAATAACTGACAATAAATTCATCAAGACATTTCATACTCTTATAAAGTATAAACTTTAAATCAACATTACTATTTTAACAGTACTAGCAAAATTCAAACTCGCTTCGCGCGTACTATTTTGTTTTTTTCATTATGAAAAGTATTTTTAACTATCATTTATAGTTTTAATCGATAATTAGATACATGTTTGAAGCAAATATTCAAATATTTTTATTTTATTTTAATTATTTACAAGTCCTATAAATACTTGAGTTTCAAAATTCAAATATTCGCGCTTTTTTCAAATAACGAATCACATCAAGTCTTTAAATGAGCCACTACTTCCGGTCATCATTCTTTTAAGAATGGATATTAACGAAAAATATTTTAATTAGTCTTTAAAAGTTTCCACCATGACAAAATACCTGCCTAGCATAGTATACACTCGATATACGTCAATCCTTTAATTGGCCCACGGGAATTCCAAAAAACAATCGATTTCACATACATTCCGCGAAAAGACACAGTTCAAAAAATGCAATCACCCCAGAGTCCCACGCAGTTACACCACCCACAAAATTAAAATACCGAGCGGCATACGCACTGATACCTTCATTCCGCATATAATCTCGCTAAAGCCAAACCGGCCGAGAGGGGCGGTAAAAAAAGCTTGCCGAAATCGCCTCTCTCGTGCGAAATTGCACTGCGCCTACGAGCGGAACAACTTCCGCGCGCGAAGTTCGTCGACGCCGCCACCGCGATATTACAGCTCTCACGTTCACACGCACACACGCGCGCCTATACACTCGCGCATATATCATTTTTCTCGCGATGGAAACGGGTTTCGGAAAAAGCCGCGCGGGACAGGTTGCCCGGTGCGCGCGGTGGCAACGGCGACTATCGCGGAAGCGTGCGCGTATAGACAGATATATGTGTATAAGCGCGCGTGAGAGCCGCGCGCGCGCGGGAAAATGCATCCGGTAAAATTTGCGTGAGTGCGCGCGTGTGTGTACCTATACACTGCGAGCGCGTTTAAAATTTTATTTATGGTCGAGATATCGCTGCCAATGGTCTCCCTCTCTCTTCGCAGGCCTTTTTGACACGCGTGCGTGCGTGGCTTTTCGCGGCTTTATGGTTATTTACGAGCCTGCCGCACGCACGCACCGCTCGATTTTTCGCGGTTTTACGGTCACGTGCGCACATATGTATATATATGCGTGTGTGACTGCAAGCTGCGTGGGTGGTAGTTTTTGTTTATGGCGTTATTTTTCGGGAGTTTTGAAAATTCATTTGGCTTTTTTGTTGAATTCGTGCAGTATACGATTGGTAATTGTATAGGCTGTACCGAAATAAATTTATTTTCAGGTCAGATGTTACCGTAAAAATTTTATGAAAAAGCAATGTTTATGTTTTTCTTCCAAAATACACGCGTATATTAATAAATTTAAAATAGAATTTATAAACTATGTAAGTATTCATTTACTGTAAAAAAAACATGTGTTAATATCTTTAACATTTAATATTAATCATTATTCATAGAATGAGATCAAAACCGATATTTAGCGCTTTGTATAGTTACATTCATTGAATATCATTCTTATATAAAATGATGTTATGCCCGGAATATGTAATGAACTATAATCAAAATTTATATAATAAGAGAATAGTGTACCAAAATATGTAACCCAGGAGGGAAGAGTTTCCATTAACAATGAGAATTTGCGAGCGCTGTTATTTCCCGAGAAATATTTCTACACACAGAAAATATTCCAGTAAAAATAGCTTTGAAATTTAGGTTAAATAGCAAACAGCGTTTTAATTATATTTCTCTTAATTACTACTACTTTCTAAAGAAAATTTGAGTACATCTCATTAATGTTTACAGTGAAGTTTAGTAAATTTTGCGTTTAATTAATGATGTCGCAATTTCGAGAAAAAATTGAAGATACTTTTAAGTCAACTGTAATTGTGTTCATTGTTACCCTGAAATAAACCTAAAAATGTATCCACGCTTATTTATACGACTTAAAATAAAAAATATTTAATAACGTTTTTTAACTAACATTACGAATACTCTTAAAACAACTGTACATATAGTGATAATTAAAAAAAAACATTTTGCAGTATGCCACTTGAAAAACCATCAGAATGGTCCATTTTTGCACAGTTACGGTCTAAACTATAATTTTCACCGTGGGTTTTACGAGAATTTTTCCGGAGAAATTCTCACCATATATAAACGTGACTGCTTAG
>JAPYZO010003761.1:0-16882 GCA_030522905.1 Torymus flavipes | reverse complement strand
TCTTCCTCTCTTTCTCTCCCTTCTTCTCGCTGCAGAGTGCAAAAGAGTTTACGGCACAACGGTTAGTTCAATTTCGCGCCGAGAATCTGCGCGCGTGGATCAATTTCGGACCGACGTGGAATTCGAGCGGGGCTTTTGTTATTGTTGCGCCGCGAGTATGCGGTAAGAGGAAGGCGGAGAGGCGGCAAAAAAGACGACGTGTTATGAAGGTTTCGCGAATTGTTCCGGGATACCTAAGCTATATGGCGTAGGCTGTAACGAAGAAGAAAGACAGAGAGAGAGTGTAAGAGAGTTGAGCCGTTCTACCTTTCGTTCTGCTGTTTCTTAGACGTTTGCTGGTAGCTGCCGTAGATGAAACACGATAAAGGCGTATGGTTTTATTGGTTTTACGGTGTTTATTATATATAGACACTCATTTTGCCAATCCGGAAGTTTTGCCTTCAAGTTTTCATTCTATCCCGCATAAAAAAAATTGTGGACAACAAATATTTGTAAGTTAGACAGGAAATAGCTAAGCAAGGTACTACGATAAGATCGGATACTACGGTTCACGTGGCCCTTATTAAATTTTCTTAAGGCCGTAAATGATTACACCAAATGCACGTAAAAAGTGTTAGAAAAGTCTATTATTTCACGATCATTTTTCTAGGAAAATTCTATCTGTGTACCTACAATACAACTTTGTCCAAACATCTCGTCCAGCTTTTTTTGTCTTCTACTTTCGCGCTTTATTCTCTAGAATATGCATTTTCAGTCTTCGTCGCGCCCGCACGTCCGAGGGAATGCTCTCACAGTCTGCCTATCAATCTCCTTAGCGAGTAAACCAGCGTAGGTAGCCAGGAGGAACAGCAGCCGTGACTCTCAATGACGTACCTTTACACCAGTTTTTTTTAGCCCGGTGGCGGTGTCGGTTACAGGGTCCGGTTGTGTTGTAACAAGCGTTACGTCGCCGCGAGTACGTGCTCTTTGTTCACGAGAACGCGCTGCCAGGCCTAGAAATTATTACGGCGCCTGGCTAAGTTGTCGTTGTCGCCGTGCCTTAGAGCCGGAGGCACATAAACTTCAATCTCTCTCTCTCTCTCTCTCTCTCTCTCTCTCTCTCTCTCTCTCTCTCTCTGGCGGCTATTTTGCAAATCTATTATTTGTATGGATGTAGCCGAGTGCATAATACTGATATGAGCCAGACGGCAGGTACAACAACTGGGTACCAATAATAAATAAATTTTTTCAGGAGCACACCTACCAAACCAGGTTTTTGTTTTGTTTTACAATAACTTTATTACTATAAAATGATTAAAAAGGATCTCCTCAAAGGATCTCCTCAAAGCATATAGGTCATTTCATCTCATAGATTTGCAAATATATTTTATAAAAAGAAAATAAAACTAGAGAATATCAGCTTTCAATTACCTTTTACAGAATGAACACTTGATTCCATTTTTCAGTGCAATTTCAAAAATCAGTGTATTTTACGCTCATCTTAGAATTGATGCAAATTTTAAAGAAATAAACATTTTTATTTTGTACAAAGGAAAGCGCGCATTATATAATTTTATTTTCCTTTTTTTAATGTACGCGTGACTTTCCCTGACGAAATGATTTAAGTTTGAAGGAGGGTTTTTAAGCATTTTTAAAAATAAAGTTATACTTTTGGCAAAAAAGCTTGCCATCCGATTCATCGTGTTCGAGAATCCTGGTTTAATAGGTGCATGTACTCCTCAAAAAATTTTTATTTATTTTGGTACCCAGTTGTTTGACATTTCCCGCAGAATTGCTCATAGAAGGGACGTTTGAAATTTGTCGGTGTGTCTTTTTAGGTCCTCTTCGCAAATGTAAGGAGTGGCAGCTCTCTCTCTCTCTCCACGACTTTCTGCGCTGATTCGCTTTCGAGTGACAAACTGCTTCCTGGGCGAGGCGTTGCGTTTTTTTGCTGATTTCCATGTTTAGAGAGGAAGAGAGCGACTTTTTATTGCATCTCGAAAGACCTGATATAAAAGAATCTCATGTGATTTTGTATTAACAAAAATATGACGTAGAAATATTAAACAGAAGCTAGCTATTTTTAAGTTAATTTTATGGCTAAAAACTAATATTGTTTGTATTTCATAATTATGAACCAATCCAAAATAAATGATGGCATTGAAACTTCATAAAATATGTATTTTAAGTAATAGTAGAACTTTTAGTAGAATTACATTATTTTTGCATTATGTTTTTTGCTAAAAATGATAAAGTATGGTTAATTTTCTACCAGGGGTGTCTGACAGAAAAATAATTGATAGATTTATTCTGAATACATGATGAAGCAATAAGTTGGTGAGGAAAATTAATTGTCAACTCAGTATTTCTTTCTAATTGAATAAATTAGTTTTATTCTACAAAAAGTCCACAGTGTTAAAGATAAAACTCAGTTTATAAAAACACTTGTAACTGCGAATATTTTAGGAAGTTAAAAATGAATAATCTACCGAAATTTTGATAAAGTATTCGAAGGCTTCGTTCTCCTACGTGCTTCGCATGCCTACTTCTCATCGTTGAAAGAAAACTATTTTTTCATTTTAAAATACTGAAACTTAGTATTAAACTAAGCTTGAATAATTACATTCTAAAATAAAAATATTTTTAGATATTATGATATAACGTATAAATTAATATATAAATAAACGTATGAAGCTGTGGTAATAATGAGAAAGTTCACTTTACAGCTTATAATATAAAAATAGCTTTGCAAAGTCAATATCGATGCTTTTTCTCTGGAAAAAAATTCCATTTTTCAATAAAAATTTTTTTCAAAGGGGTACGTCATATAGAATACACACCCGACTATTTATAACAAAATTATTTAAAAAATATAGTCAATCGACCCACGAATAAAACTTCACCCCTCCTTACTTTTTTCCTGTTCGGCACTCTGATCAATAAACCCTTTTTATCCGCTCCCCACCGTAGCATAAAAAATTAATCGATCTCCCGTTCTTTCTATGCACACAGAGAAAATTCCCATTTACCTAGTTCGAGGAGAGGGAGATTCGGCAGGGAGGAGGAAAGCCCTCTCCCGGTTGCCGATTACTTTGGCGGACGCCGGCGTCGGACGCGCGCGGGCAAAAAGAGAAATGCATCGTCTCCCGTATCTCATTGCAAAAACCGTGCGGAAGAGATCAGCGAGTAGTGCCGGAGAAAAAACGAGCGAGCGAGCGCGCGCGCGCGAAGAAAACAACGTGGAACGAGAGAACGCTCGTATAGTAGCTAATAAAAAAGCACGGGAGATAGGGTAGGTGGGGAAGGGAAGAAAGTGGCGAACGGGGTATACGATGTATATAGGTAGATGTGTATACATATACACATAGGTAGGAAAAAAACGTAAGAGGAGCAGCGGAAATAGAAGCGATTCTAAGATTTCCGGTAGGAAATTCGATGGAAGAACAGCAGAACCGACTGCGGTAGTAGTAGCAAGCACAGGGGTGCACAGCTGCACTATAGTGTGGAGGGAAGAAACGAACGACCGCTAATTCGATTACCTGTTCGAAAGAGTCGGCGATGGCTATACGTGCAGTACACAGCGGGCGATAAACGTCAGTTCTGCGCACTCGACGAGCGCTTTCTTTCCTTGCGACCTCACAAAATTGCTAATCAATACCACGCTTGAACTGGCCTTGCTGTCGTCTTCTTCTCCGCTGTAGATATACACCATATGTTGCGCTGTACTACCGCAGCGTCCGAAAGAAGAAGAGAGGAGGCGGTTATCGCGTGCTATTCGCACGGGCGAATCGATGCGCACAGTGCGGTCTATGTTATAGAAAAGTGTTGCTGCTGCAGAGGCGTTTCGATAAATTTACACTTCGGGGTTACCGCCCGTTCGTAGTCGCGTATAAATATATATCTATACACCTCGCTTATATACGTGGGAAATACGCGCCAAAGTAAGAGAGACAGAGAGAGAAAGAGAAAGACGTTAGACTATATGCTATGAAATTCAGTAAAGCAGGAAGACAGCCGTTAGAGCGAGAAAAAGACGTAAATTAAGACACGGGGCGGGATGTTGTCGTTACCGGCGCTACGGCTTCTGCTGGTGGTCGCTTGTTGTGGGGATCGGTTTCGAAGAAGGGGATGCAGCCTCTCGCCAAGTTAAGAGCCTTTATTAACGGGGCATTGTTCGAGAGGTCTATAAAGCTTCGTGATTTTGCGTCTGTCTGTGCGCGTGCGCGCGCGCGGTTCTTATACAGAGTCGGAACTGACGCGCGCCGCGCATTGGGCGCTGAATATTCATGCGCGACGCCTCGTGCAGCTTTATTATTTTTACAGCTGGCGAATGTTAATGAAAATGAATATTCGATGCAGCGACGGTGAGTATGGATTTTCTCGTTAAATGTCGTGTCAAAATATTGAATGGCGTTTTTGTTTTTTAATTGACGGTGTCGGAGCGCCCTCTAGTTTTCAAGGAGTTGATGTAAATTTACTCGTTTGGAGTACCGGTCGAGTGAGAATTTGATTGCAGAAGAGATATCTGAATATGTCAACCTAGATATGGATCAATACAATCTAATATGAATAAATTAGATCATAGAATAATCGCGGGTGCTTGGAGAGACGATACATTTTAAGATGGCCACCAGAAGTTCAATATTGACTTTCTTCAATTTTTATTAATATAATATATCATATTCACCCATATTCACCCATATTCACCCATATGTACCATATCAAATAGGAACAATTAGATATGACGTCATATCTGACTTCATATAACTATCTTTTTTACAAAACAATCTCTGCTTGAAACCTGTTGAATATTGATACTTTTTTTAATTTAGGAGTATATAAAGGTGTGGTCACCCATCAGGCCTGTGTATTGCATTTATGACTTACACCTATTCTGAGGTTGTTATACGTCCTTTGACAAATAAATTCATACAATCGCTCTTCTGTTTGCATATCTTACTCTTTAACACACATACACACATACACATACGCGCACATGCACACGCCCACTCACTTGTATTAAACCAGGCTAGATGTACAAGATCATTATCTGCGGTACTTGATACTTGATATTTGTATAATCAATGCTTGGATGACAACGGGAAGTGAAATCACTATTACATTCGAGTTGCAAACGTGTATGCTCTATTTTGATATATTTTTAAAAGATTGATGGTGCTTTTATAACGGGCCAAGTATACGTCTCGCGCACTTCATGTGTATTTTTTTAAAGTGTTCCAAAATTGAAGTAACATAGCGGTTTTGTGGGTTTGCACGTCTGCGAGGTCCCGTAAATGGTGTTTTCGCGATGAATTTCAAAAGGACGTCGTTTGCCTAAGCGTATTTAAATGAGGTAGGTTTGGGATAATTTTACGAAATTTCGCGTACCTGTTGAGTGTTTACAAAAATCATTTCCTAATTATATTAAGTTTTAAGAAAAGTGAAAAATACGAGTACATATTTATTTAAATAATATAATTTGATTTTAAAGTCTTGTTCATAATTTTTTAATAGAATAAAACGATTAGTTACCCTAGTTAATTGGTTAGTCGAAGAAGCACATTCTTCGGCATACTCACACCAACCACCAATAAATTCTAATGTCAACTAATTTTTCACAATTCGTTAATAACATTATCTATAATAAAAATAACTATTAATACAAAATTAACACTGAAATTAGTAAGCTAGAATGTATTTAAAATATTCTAATAGTATATTATTATATTTATTTTTATAATCGACCTTTCTAGTTGAAGATTGTGTGTAGACTCGAAAAAGATGCGCTCCCGCGAGTAAGGGTATTTTACTCGACGGGGCTAGGTTGAATGTTGATTTGACCTATTTTAATAAAATATAACTAATATTAAAATTATTTTATTTTTTTCTCAACATATGTATGTACGCAGGACTCCTCTTATATCTCCTCGAGCTGGCTTACTTAAGTACGTGAGGTTAGAGGGAGAGGGTGCGCCGCAAGTTGAAAGAATAAACCTGCTATGGTAATCTGTTGTCAGCTAATATAAAAAAAATGAACGAAGTATCACTTTGAAAAAATTATTTTAACAACGTGATTCACATTCTTACTGAATTTCACGAATGAGCTATCGTTTAAGTAATTGTTCATTCCATTTGAAAGCAATCGAAGCAAACAGTGATTGAGTCATCATCTTTTGAGCAAAAACGTCTTCTTGGTAATCGGCTATCCCAACCGGACCGAAAAAAGGATAATACTGCAATTTGAAAGTAGCGCCCTGTTCACCTTGATAACGCGAATCCCGTACTACCTCACCATGCGTACTGCCGATAGTGCTAACGCAGCACTTTCTTCGCGGAGATAAGAAGCGAGCACCAGAGGCTGCCATTGAATCACACACGGTGCGTCCCTCTCTCTCTCTCACCAATTTCTAGGAGCGAGTTTCCTTTCTACTCTCCCGGGTAAGGCGTGGAAAATAGGTTGATTCACGTCGCAGACGTAAGCATTGGGAGGTAATGGCGCTCCTGGTGCATTATAACGATTTCCGTTACTCGGCTTATGGATCACGTGTGAAGAACAGTAGCAGTGCTAATGTGCGAAGTTCGTTTCATTATATGTGTAGGAAGATTGTTGAATGGAGATATAAAGTGTAGAAGGAAGAAAGACAGAGAAATAGAGAAAGAAAAAAAGAGCGGGAGAGAGAGAGAGAGAGAGGGGGGGAGAGAGAGCCGCAAGAGTACATCAGTTACGAGACTAACAATGCGAAAAACTTACACTATGGGAATCATTTGCGATCTTTCTCTTTTTTGTAAATATACAATCGTTTTTGTTGCTTGTCTCTGTGGTCTCTTTCTCTTTGCTCGTGTGATTTCTTATGGTTTATCCGCCACATACATTATGGGGTCATCGCGATCATGATGACAAGTTCCGCAAGAGAAGAAAAAAGTAGAAAAATATTATACTTGCAATATATTTATATGATCCTTTGCGTTCTTAGGGAAAACAAAATAAAAACCTCTACATAGGTTTCCAATTATGTAGGGACAACATTTTATTCAGAGATTTTATGAGATTAATTGTTATATTCCGTTCAGCTATTTGGGAAATATTCCTATTAAAGATATTAGTAAATATTTGTATACAATATACTTCTTTATTCTATTGTAATCAGTTTAGGCGCAGTTATGTGTGTATTATTATGTTTCAAGGCAGAAAAAGGACGATACGTTTGTTTATTCTTGGAACGAAATTTCGTTAATTTTCGTCCCAGAAATAAACAAAGGTATCGACATTTTTGTGGCTTGAAACTTTGTATAACGATGTATTATTGGATTACGCTGGGCAACTAAATTTGTTGAAGACGTAAATCGCAATTCTTCTTTTTTATCTCAATTATTTTTACATGTTCCGTCATCGAAAAAACAGGATGAATCGGAATGCAGAACTATATTACAGCCCTTTAATGGTATAGTACTGTTCAACCAATTCAATTGATTGCCGTAAAAATCTCAATCAGTATGGTCCTTATACCCGTTTGACAAATGAAGACTTATGAATGTAATTATTTTTTTTCACACAAGTTCTGCAATAAAATAAGAAAAACTAACCCGAATGAACGAAGATTTTTTGCACTTATCGTTCCATCTGAAAATATAAGCTTTCATTAAAAGCAGCGACTATGCGGCTATTATCTAATTTCTTCTTGTCTGCGCGGAAAACTATATTATCCTAATGTAGGTACATTCGAGAGAAAAGTATCGACCGCGCAAGGTAGCGAGCGCAAAAGCAATTTTGATACTCCTGGTCGACTTGGAGGACGTTCAGGGAATAAATTACGCGCGCCGGGGATAGTTTGGATGCTCGCCGACGCTGGATTCACTCTCCGTGTTTACCCGATGCTGTCGCCGCGCGCTGCCGCACTATAGGCAGGAGAAGAGGAAGAGAGAATAGCGAGAGAAGAGAAGAGAAGAGAGAAGGGAGAGAGGGGAGAGGGAACAAGAAATCTATTGAGAAATTTGATTAACGGGTCAAATTGCCGTTTTTCTGCAATTTTGCAAAAATTCTGGCTACAGAATAAATTTCTTTTTTATGCTTTTAGACTAAAGAAATGATCCAAATAATGCGAAGTAAAAGAAATTTTAAAACTAGATATTCTTTATCCGTTTATTAATTCAGTACTCTATTCCCTATTGGGCAAGTACGTATGATACCAATTACCTAGTATTAAATTGAAAAATCAAGTCAATAAAATTTTATAGGGTTTGCCAAGAAATATTATTGACTGATACCGCCAAGTCAGCCACAGAGTAATAATAATTAATTGTATCGTTAGAAATGTTGACCGTTATTTTTAAAGTAAATTTGTTGAGACGACTGACAGTGAAATTTTCTTAAGCTGATTTTTTAGATGACTAGTTGCACTGTCTAATTATTATAAGGAAGGTGGCGAAAAATGAAACATCAAAATGTGTAATTTTTCTACCGACGTTTCGATCACTTTATTGTGATCCTCATAATATAAAATGGTTAACGAAAATACACTAATTCGAAAAAATTCGTTTAGACTGCATGACTTGCTACCAGTCAAGTTCGCCACCTTCTTAATAATTGGACAGTGCGATCAGTCATCTAAAAAATCCTGATATTTTTAAAGAATGAATTGGTAATTTGAAGTATAACTCCAATAATCGAAAATAAATAAATTGGCTCAAAGTCATTACTTGAGAGTGTCGTTCATAAGTCAGCCATGCGAGAGCATAACAGGAACCCACGAATTCGGTGATCAACTATTTAAGATCATTCTGTTATTAAAATCTAGGAAAATAAAAGATAATATGCGATGTATTTAACAGAAGGATTACATTAAATATTAAGTAGAGTGATAATTTTTTTGTTTCTAATAAATCAACATTAAAATTTTCAACAAGTTTCTCATTGTACCAATCTTTCTCTATCTCGCAGGTGTACCAAAGGTATCGTAGTAAACTCTCGTGGTTTTTGCGTGACCGGAAAATGACAAAATCGATGAGCTGCTACGACATAAAAAGTGAAGTTTAACTTTGTATAAGGGAAAATCGTTCTCCACTTTCAGTGACCGCCCGCGAAATGTTTCCCGCGTACTCATCTTCAGGCTGACGTAACGATCGAACGGAGGGAAGCGTAAGTACCACAGGTCCATATAACGACGGTTGACGAGCGCCGGAGGCGTAGACGCGCGTACGTGTCCAACAACGCAAGCGATTAAAAGTGTAGTTGTAATGCCTCGTATATCGCGAGTCGTATACTAGGAGAATTATCATCCGAAAGTTTTCTTGGAATTTGCGGATTTCAACGGAATCGGCTCTAACTGCGCGCGCCCTTTCAGCTTTAGCGGGGGCCACACATACACCGGATCGTTGGACGCGTCACGGCTTTTTCCCTTTATAGCGGTGTCTTTTTCGATAGGCTGTGATGTGAAAGAGGGCTTGGAAAGCGAAAAGGTAATGGCGAACGTAACGCTGACATCAATTAAAATTAATTACCATGCATTCTATTCTAGAAACCATATACTATTGCAATGAAGTATATATACGTGAGTTTAATTTCGTTTTTAATCTCTTTCATGAATAGAACTCATAATCTATTCGCTCAATATATTATGCTAATTAGAGTCTGCAAACATTAATATATGCATCGGTAACATTAGTTTCCGAGAATTTCTAATTAACTAATCAATAATTAGAATCAGCTATATTATTTCCAATAATTGGTTAATGACATGCTAAACTTACTAAAGGTGACGTCCCGCCATTTGCCAATAAACAACTATATATTACACATATTTCAAAAGTTATTCCATATCATCGCGTCAATTTTCCGGCAAATAATCCACATCTCCGAGAGAGAGAGCATAACATTTTGAAGGCACAGCTATAGGGGCGCGTGCGCACAGCACTTTACGTCCATCACCTTATACGGTGGAATACATTTCATCGGAGCCATGCGCCTGCATGAGGGCCTCGGCTGTGGACGAGCGTGCGCGAGCGACCTTTCGCCGATGGCTCGTGCGGATACCTGTACGCACGGTGCAGCCTCATAAAGCGGATCATCCAGATTTCAGATGTATACGCTCGAAGCAGCGCTGCCTGCCTGCCTGCCTCTCGGCTTGCTAAATGGTCCGGTTCCCTGTGCGCTCTGCTTTGGCATTCAGTCTCTCTCTCTTACTGCAACTGTTAAAGCGCGATGCAAAGACAACGCTACAAGATAAGCGCGCAAGCCGAAGGGTGGTTGACAAGACAATGCGCTCGCGAGAGGAGACGTCGTGTCGTTCGTTCGTGTCGGCGCGGGGGTGATGCGCGCAAGACGCGAGCGCGGGGGCGTTTGAGTACCGGATCGGCTGTGTCCTCGTCCGCGGACTATAAACGCGCATACGGTGGCTGATTCCTCTCGACGCTCGCGTTTCTCTCCCCCGTCAGCCTCGTAAACGCACGTGCAGCGGCCAGGTGACGCGCGCTCGCGCGCTCCATGGATTCTTGCAGGAGAGCGCGGGTGAGTAAGGACGGTCGCGGTTTATACGTTCACCAAAGGAATATATATATATGTAGGGAGGTGCGGGGATATACACACGTACGAGGGCCCTGTTGTCATTGTCAGAGACGGGTCGCAGTCTCGTGTCGCTGCGACGTGCAACGAGCAACAAGTACCCCGAGGGGGTCTGCGAATAAAGGTGTATCTCAAACTGAGGTGTGTGTATGTATATACGTTTGCGCACCTCTGTGCGAGTTTGTGCTGCTCGGATAGGTTTAATGTAACTTGATTATAAAGTGGACGATGGCACGAGTGCGCTCAGTTGCCCTGTGGTTAGCCGACCTTTTTCCTCTGGTTTCGGTGCTCTACTGTCGCGTAGTTTTTCACGGTGGCTTGCCATGTTTTGTTTTTGGTGGACTTGGGAGGAAAACAGTATGACGCTTTTTGCATTTCCCGAACTGGTTGTGTTTAAATACGTGCTTTGTTGTTTGATTCATAAAAATTCAAATTTGATCAATGTGACTTTGTAGAAAATGAACGTGGACAAATTTTTCATATCCGTACTGTATTTCAGTATATTTTCATATTTAAATATTGAAGTCCTTTTACTTTCGTAGAGGAGTCCGGTTTTGGTTGAAATTTGAGGAACAGTTTTTGGGAAATCAGATAATTCTATTTTGGCGAAATTAACTTTCCTTTTTTTCTAGAGAAAGTTTTGTAACAGTTTAAAGGATTTCTTAGAATACATTAGAAGTATGTCATTTGGTATAATATACAATAGTGTTTAACAAAATTACAGCTCACATGACCTAATTCGCCGATTTCTGCCAGATAGAACTTTTTACTTTGCATACCTAATTTGAAACGAAAACTTTTTTCTGTGAAAGATGTTTTTCTAACAGTGATTTTAAAAATTAAAATAAAGTTTCATGCTTTATGTATTCATATTTTCAAACCTTCTATGGTTTATGTATTATGAATTTATCTAATTAATTTAAAAAGAAACTATTTAGTCAATCATTTTTAAATTTTCTAAAGGGATTTGTTTGAAGTTCATCGGATGAATTCGTGAGACAGATATGATATGATATTGCTATGATATTGATGAATTAAATTCAACTGCCAATGTGTTGGTAGCGTTTTATTAATATTATAATTCCATTTAAAAATTAGCTCATTAAAGTAATAATTGCATTCGAATTGAATTTATATATTTCAAGGATATTTGATCTTGAGAAAAAGTATTTCTTTCACTTATTAAATAGTTATTAAAATATAATTAGTAAATATATACATATTAATGAATACATTCAGCAATACGGATGATTCAAGATGCTCTTCATTAGATGCACTTGTATCACTACAAAATTACGAACACTCATAACACAAAAGGCCACTCATCCAAATTATGCGGAAGGCAACTCCTTAGAAACTCGTTAATGACTTACCCGAACAAAGTAAAACTCCGGAAAATGTTCACGAGCATGCTCAAAGACATATACTCAAGAAGACGTTTTTGCCTCTGCCGTCACGCCAAAATGGATCCTCTGCCCGATTGTTGCGAACCGCCCTCTTACAACCGACTTTGCCGCACACACTTCGCGAAACAAAGAACAAGAAGAAGTAGAATAAACAAGGCACCATTTCTCAGAACAAGTGGAAGTAACGAATAATCCCGTAGCGCAATCTCGCTGCCGCATCAACATCTATCGCTGTGGGGCGACGAACTTACGACGAGAACCCACAGCCAGGGCGCCACCACTCGAAAGTGTCCGCAGCAAACGCGAAATCTAAAACCCGCGTTTGATACGATAAGAGAGAAAGAGAGAGAGGGAGATAGAGAGACAAGCGTTATACACACCACTGCCAACGTCCGGGACTGATCCGAGATGACGTAGCGAAAACTTCGCCTTGAAGGCTCCATCGTCGCCACGTCTCGCTTTACCCGACTTCAAGGTATTCTCTTTAATTATCAGCCGACTTGTGTATACATAGTTTGAGAGAGAGAGAGAAGCGTGCACCGAGTTCTCAAGAGTTTCGCTCGCACGACCTGGTCTTCTCCCGTTTTGACGGCAAAGTCCTTAACAGCTTCAGATGCCTGCGTCGCAGAGTATAGGATTCAGTGACACGCCTTCTTAGCGATACTACTTTTTTCTGCGCCACCACTGCGGGAGAGAAAACTGTCTCGCGATTTGTCTTCTCGAAGGGCTGTTTTTCTGCTGACAATGAAGGGAGAGTTTCTTTTGTTGATTGCACGATGTTTGACTTTCTTCGGATTACTTAAGAGTGACATTTTTTTAGTGCGGAAATCCGATTGAACGTTTGGATGGTAAACTAGAATTGACGCAATGGAGTTTTCTACTTATTTAGCAATGGTAAATGCTTTCTGAATAGTTCAAGAGTAACGTGTCACCATTTATGACAATATATGCCCGTTAAATCAATTTACTCTTGGTGATTAATGTAAAAGTAAAAGCTTGGGCAATTTAGAAAAATTAAGAATCATGTCCTTTAATGATACTGCTCGACTTATATAGACCCTAATCTGGTCATCCTTATAATACAGTTGAGGACAAATTATAAAGCATGATTCGAAAGTTTACAGGAATTTTAATAATTATTCTTTTCACGTTCTTATTTTCATATTTACTTTCACCAATTATTAATATAAATGCATTTCTGGTGCAATAATTCTTCTTTCAAAATATGAATCAATATAAACTGTTAAAAAAACAATGTATAAAATTCAACTATTATATATAACAATAAGAATACGCATAATGTTTATACGTGGTGATCAGTCCTATCATGTTTTTTTAGAGGCCACCGAGAAAGATAAATCGAATTCGCTTAGCTTTGCGAAAGATCAATTGCCATGATACGCGGAAGAGTCATTCGATAAAAAGTCACGATTGAAGAAATCTATTTGTCTGAATAATAGTAGGATCAGGAAGAAATATTTTGTCGTTTCAATGCTTTTATCCGACAACTTCCAAGTAAACAATTACCACACTTTTGTTATGTGTACAATTTCCGGTCAAGCCAATAAATTTACAGAATCTACTCTTAAAAAAACGATGACCGGATGTTGTGAAGCATTTAAAGATTGATTTAAAAATTTATTTTGATTACTCTGTTAGGAATAGGCGCGAAAATTCGGTACTTCCGCTACATTAAAATTTTTGAAATTGAATTTTTATTTTTAACCATTTAAAACTAAATAATTAAAACAAATTATAATAAAAAGTTTAGCTTTTTCATGTTTTAAAAATTATCTGATTACCCGATCATTTAAATTTTGTATTTTGCTATTATACGCGTAAACTTTTCATGTGTATTCTGTAAACATAATCCCATCGACATGGACATATTAGAGACACGTTCTCGAGCATCAAAATTTTAATTAGCACGCTTCAATCACACGTTCCCTCATCATCCACGCATTTGGCCAGATCCGATTATACCATTGAATCTTCCTCGGGAGTACGCACCGAGCGGTCAATCAAATCGCGAAAGGCCTCGGTGCTTACAAGCCGCCGCCCCCTCCCACGCGTCGACCTCTAATTCAAGGAAATCCCTTAATAATTAGCTACGTGATTGACGCATGAATACATATAACGCGTGCGCCAGCTAGCGCGCCGGTCCAAGATTTTCGCGAAAATCACGTACGCGTCCGCAGCCCGCCGCGAGAACGAAGTTAATGCCCCGGCGCGCGCTGTATACGAGAGGCCGAGGGAGGGGATCGAACGTCAAATTGACCGTATGACTGACGCTTATGCGCAAAGCATTTTGCGATGGGGACGCTCGGATTTGCATTTCAGCCCTCTTCCCCACCCCCGTCCTGCGCCGAGTGTCTCGCGGGACGGCCTCGTTAAAATAGCCCCACGCTCCACGGTAGCGCGCCCTCGTTTCTCTATTTATACATTCAGCGTTAATTCAATATGCGATCGTCCTCTCAGCGCCGAGTCATGCGCGCGCGCGCGCGCTCATCTCTTTCGATCCTTCGCCAGCAGGGAACGCGATAGGCAGAAGAGGTATTTAAAATTCATGCGCGCTGCACAGCGATGTAAAACGACTCGCGCGCGCGCCCGCGTGTTAATCGAATTCAGGACTTTTATAAATATTTTCACACTCACGCGAGGTCGTAAATTTTACGGCGACTTGGCGGAAATTGTCAAACCGCCACGATTCTAGGAAGCTCGGGCTAATTGATAGACGACCCGACCACTACCCCGTTTTTTTTCGTTATCCCTCGGTGTGTTGATGATGGTGTATGATGTCTATAGGATGAAGGGAGAGTACGTTATATAGTTGAGTGAAGGGGAGCGTAATGAATAAAGTCGCCTCGTGTATACAGAGCGGTGTATACGCAGGTCTTGTGCCTTCGTGTCAAAAGTTTGTTTTATAATTGCGTAAATTTTATGCGTGCGCTGCAAAAGTTTTAGCAGACGTAACGAGACAAGCTCGTTTTATATATATATATGTAACGTTGGCGTTTTTCGGTTTGATGCGCACTTGCAACGAAGCTTAAGTCTTCATTTTTATCAAATCCTCATTCATATAGCTGTAATTCAATAAAAAGTCTATTTCTCGTTCATTATGCTTCAAAGAACTAGTAAAATCCAGTATACTATTTGAGTAATGTAATAGAGCTTCTATACGTTTTGATAAAATGTACAAAAGCTGATTTTATTTTACGGATATAAAGAGTCGATAAATGTGTTAAAAAACCAAGAATCGCTTTCACATATTTGCCTTTCATTTTCAACAAGTACACTTAAAACTTTTGTACAATACTTGGAATTATTTTCAGAACAACAAAAACACGAAAGTTTCCACAGTTACACGACGTCAAAAAACGTTTCCATTATATAGGATAAAAAAAAAAGAATAAACTGTCATTACAACTGAATACACGAGAGCGTTCATGAAATTCAAAAGCTTTTGCAGCACCTTATACGCAATATTCTAGCCAAATTGGTAAGCACATTTGAAAAACAATACAATTTTTAATTGAATTTCCTTTCATTCCAGTGCCCGCTCAAGAGAGCTCGTCATAAAGGCAAGAGGTCGCGGAATTACATAAAGCCGTGAACAAAAGCGGGAACTCGGGGATGAAAAAAAAACGACTTCAGCTATGGTAATTTTTTCGGAAAGTCAATAACGTGCCCGGTAACGAGGCAAAAATTGAATGCAAAGCTTCTCTCTCTCTCTCTCAGCGGCTTTTTCCTTTATCCGCGCACGCGGTTCCTCTTCTTCTTTCGGTATATACGCTCTCGCGTGTGCTCGCGCGTGCGCGTTTCTTCTGTACAGCTCGTCTTTTCGCCCGATGGAAAGCGCGCGCCCGTGCTCTTTGTTCTTTCGCGGCGACTACACTCTCTCTCTCTGGTGCGCGCGACGAACGTTAATTACCGTCGTACGGACTTTTGTCGTCGGCCGAGTGTGCAGGCCGTCGCCGACGTCGAAACACAAAGACGCGCATGCGTTGCTAGCAATGGAAACGAGAATTCGCCGGGTTTCCGCGTGCGTTTTCTACGCGCGCGCGAGAGGTCGTATTTCACGAAGACTCCGCGCAAGTCCCGTTTTTCTTGCGAACGCGGAATTGCGAATAACGAGGTAAGGATGCTCGCGAGTCGCGAAGGAGAGAATTATTTGCGGTAATTAGCCCGTTGTTAGCATGGCATTTGCTCGCGGAATACTTTTCTGGAGAAAAATTTTCAGGGCGACTCCATTAGTGACAGCTCGCAGGGATTGTAACGTGTAACGAGGCGACGCGTAAGCCGGTCTTCGGATAATTCATTAGGTGAACTGGCGCTCTCGATTCGCCAGAAATGGTAATTGCTTGAATGGAAAAATATTTAAGATGACAAGTCGAGAATTGTTTGGGTCGGAATTGTGTAAGATGGAGCAGCTTAAAGTTTCAGCGTATCATTATCATTCTCTTTGTTTTAAAATCGATACTATATATTTAAAAACTCAATTTTTGATAAATTACTAAATTTCCTGCGGTCATTGAATTAAAAGACAGTTCATTGTTATATGGCAAGCTTTATCAAAACGTCAATTATCGTTTCAGTATATCAACTGTTGTATTCGTAAATAGATTCCTTTTAAAACTGTAGAAATGGATACATTTTTTATTTTGAACCACTTCCAACTGTTTTTGTGTGAATGTGAATGATATTATTTTTATTTTTGTCCTCTTTCAAAAAAGTGATGGATGAAATCTGTCATCGCAATAAGACTGTTTTAATTGGTTTTTGTTAGCTCATTTGATTGTTTTACAAATAGAATAAGCAACAAAATCTAATATGTTTGAATTTTGAAGATTGAATTCTTGAGTTTGAGTATTTAAAACTGAATAATTAAAATAGTATAAGAAAAATTTTATTATTTTATTTATCAATCTTACGTTATTAT
>JAPYZO010003760.1:0-12180 GCA_030522905.1 Torymus flavipes | reverse complement strand
TCAACTGTCAAATATAAAAATTGATGACACCGATCTAACAAAAATGCTATCCAATTCTATTTGCAATTTGCCAACTTTTTCCCATTCAATGTGCTATACGAAAAATTTCAAGTTTTTGAGTTAAAAAATCATGAAAGTTGACAAAATGCTAAAAAATTGAAAAATTGCAAATTTTTATTTGTTTATAACTTTTGAACTTTACAATATTTTATGCTAAAAATTTTTTTCTGTGTTTTGAGGCAATTTTGAAAAAGATTTTCAGGGTTTCAACGATTTTAAAATTTTGAAGTGTACAGTTGACATGAATCGTCCCATATACATATATATATATAGCCAGCTGCCCGACCAGTATCGACACCATCCGCTGTAGCACCTAAGCAGTGGTCGTCGGTCTCACCACAGATTGACCCAGATACGTACAACAAAATAATAGTACCATCAGTCCACATTAAAGGTTAAGAATAAAAAAGGATTTTTTATTCTCAGGCCTCAAAATGAATTTTTGAGGCCTTTATAGAGGCCGAGAATTACTCAATGTAAAACAATCTAATATATTTAGTATTTTGCGACTCACATAAGGTCGCGACAATTCATTTTACGATCTTCGGACAAAAAAATAGTATATCATACCATGGACGCATATTGTATCATTCTTGCTCGTTCGGCCTTGCCGCCGTGGAACGCATTGCCTTGCTCTGTTTAAACGAGTCACCACCAGCCAACAAACACAATCATAAGGACGACACCTACCACGACTACGTACTACAGCACCCGATAACATCACTAGGAACACCGGCCGCCGAGCGACACGGTTGTATCGCAAGCCCACTCGGTATAATATCGGTCAACGTTTTTACAATAGATTCAGATTCCGTCAGCTGTTCAGTTCCATCATTCGAAGAATATTCAGATTTCGTCAGCTGTTGAGTTCCATTATCCAGAGAATACATTGTGAATATCTCTCTATATTATATAGTTCTAAGCGTTATTCGTGTCACGCAGACCCACCTCGCCCCCACCCTCACCCACTCGCCCCCTCAGACCCCCCTCAAATCCCTTCAAAATAACGTAAAATTGTGAATTTTTACGTTATTCGCAGACCCCCTCATGTGAACCCCCTTAGACCTCCTTCGACCCCCTTCATTTCTAAAACATTACTTTGCTCTATGTTGATAAATTCTCGCAATGCTCACTTTCTACTCGATTTTTTTTCCATATTTATAAGGATTATTATCATAAGTATTTTATTTCATTACTTTATTATGCCAATACGTAATAGTTGGCAACTTCTCGCTATGCTCGGAAATTCTTAATTTTTATCGAAATGAAAAAACAGTTTTCCACGTCACTTTGGTGATACTGCTAACAGACGTGTTAGATTGTCATTTAAAGTAGTACCTTTAACTAATATGTCCTACATAAACACTTTTCTTATATATTACAAATATACGTTTGAAAAATAGATTAGTGGAAAAAAGAAGCCCAAATATTTTTTGTCGATCGCTTCAACCGACAATGGTAATGTTAATGAGTTAAAGAATATCACTTCTCAATTGGAACTTCTGGCTTCTCCTAAAAAATTATTCTTTTTTATTGAAACGAAAACACAGTTTTTCACGTCACTTTGCAAATAGTGTTAACAGACGTGTGGAATTTTCATTTAGTGGTATCTTTCACCAATAGTTCTACATAAATAGTTTTATAATATGTTACAAATATATTGATGAGATAACACGATGTGTGTTATCGGATGAATTTATCCCTCGGTTGGTATCAATATATTGGTACGTGGGAGTTCGATCTTCCCGAGGAAAAAGGTGTGAGAAATAACTTTCACATTTGTGGATTTGTTGACGTTTCGGTGAACAATGTCACCCTCATCAGAACAAAAGTTAATTTTTTTCACAAAATAATTTCTTGTAGACTTTTCCTCCGCCGCGTGAGTGCGGGGAGGAGGAAAATTTTCAAATAGTCCTGCTCACATTGGTTTCGGAACTCGTTTCGGTGAAAGTTATTTCTCACACCTTGTGCCTCGGAAAGATCAAACTCCCACGTACCAATATAGTTACAAATATATGTTTGGGAAAACGAAGTACATATATTTTACGCTATTCGTTGTAACCGAGAATGGTAATATTGCAGAGGTAAAGAAGACCAATTCGAAAAAGGCAATTTTTCGCTACGCTCGATAACACAAAAAAAATAGTTTTTCGAAATTCGAAATGTCGTATCCAGTATAGCATTGAAAAATTCGAAAAAAGCTTAAATTGTGCTCAAAATAGGTATACGGGGGTTTTCAACGTTGTTGATCACGATTTTGCTATCAGACTTGCAGAATTCAAAATGTTGGATGCAATAAAAAACGGTTAAAAATTCGAGAAAAGCTTAAGTTTTTCACAAAATTGGAATCCAGAGGATTTCAAGGTCGCTGATGACGCTCTTGCGATCAGACTTTCGAAATTTATAATGGCGGTCAAAAGTTTAATGGAAGCTTAGATTTTTTTGCTTGAAATTAGTATGCAGGGTTTTCGAGGTCGCTGATCAAAATTTTTTTAAGGACTTTCGAAATTTAAAATTGCTATACCAATATGACCGTTAAAAATTCATAGAAAGGTTAGATTTCGCTGAAAATTTGAATACAGGGGTTTTCGAGATTGCTTACCAGGATCTTGCTATCAGACTTTTGAAATTCGAAATGGCGGTAAAAAGTTCGACGGAAGCATATATTTTGCTTAAAATTGGTATATAGGAGATTTCGAGGTCTCTGATCTCGATTAGATTTTCAAAACTCATAATAGCGAATCCAAAATAGAGAATCCAATATGGCGATGAAGAGTTTGAAAAAAGCTTAAATTGTGCTCAAAATTAGTATACGGGAGTTTTCGAAGGTGATGATCACAATTTTGCTTATCGGAGTTTCAAAATTCAAAATGGGAAATCCAGTATGGCGGTTAAAAATTCAAAGAAAGCTTAGGTTTTTTTCAAAATTGGAATACACGGTCACACCTCAGACATTAAAAATCATAGATTTTGGTTACAATTTAAATACAGAGGTTTTCGAGGCCGCTGATCAAGATTTTGTTATTGGACTTTCAAAATTCAAAATGGCGAATTTGTGGAACATTGTCTATAAATTAAGTTATTGTATCTTTAATATTTCCTTAATTGTCCTTATAGGGGGTACCTCATATATATATTTTCACAATGTATTCTACGGATGATGGAACTGAACAGCTGACGGAATCTGAATCTATTGTAGAAAGGTTGACCAATATTATACCGAGTGGGCTTCCGATACAACCGTGTCGGCGGCCGGTGTTCCTAGTGATGTTATCGGGTGCTGTAATACGTAGTCGTGGTGGGTATCGTCCTGATCGTCGTGTCTGCCGGCTGGTGGTGACTCCTTTGAATAGAAAAAGGTAATACGTTTCGCGGCGGCAAAGCTACACGAGCAAGAATGAATTGTCACGTCCTTATGTGAGTCGCAAAATACTAAATGTATTACATTGTTTTTCATTAATTCTTAACCTTTAATATGGGCTGATGGTACTATTATTTTGTTGTAGGTATCTGGGTCAGTTTGGGGTGAGACCGACGACCACTGCTTAGTTGCCACAGCGGAGGGTGTGGCTACTGGTTGGGTAGCTGGTTGCTTAGATCACCCTGGGCAGACTAGCATCGCTGGAATGGCACCAACATAGGACAGCCAGTCTTACTTTACTGCCTCCGCACTCCTAGCAGTGCTTGGTGAGTGTGTCTCTTTAGAATGTGAGAACCCATATGTCGTTAGGAAGTTGGGAAAACTAGATGCTGTCTGCGTGTTTAGATGCGATACGACTAGATATTTACTGATAATTACTCACAAGATTAGTTCTGGTTATAAATTTCTAAGTTTAGTCAAGGTATAAGAACTCGCCTCAGGGAGTTTATTGTATTAAAGTATATCATTATGTATTTCGCAAACTTTCTAGCGAGACTTGCCTATCTAATGGCATTTCTATTAAAAGTGCTTCTACTGCATCGTCCTTTGCGTCTATGCCAGTAAAATTGATTACTATGTTTTTAATTATGGTCAATTTAATTAAATCTAATTAGTTTTTTTATTATGTTTGAATATTTTTTTTATAATTCATCTACATTCCAAATACATTATAATAGTTATAACCATAAATGACTAGACTAAAAAAAATGTTCATCTTTATTATAAAGTTACATAGTATTAATTTTATCGAATTATATATACATTTATTGACAACTTATAATTACAATGAAAGTTATCCCTGGGAAGCAGGCAGTACTGGGGGAAAGGGGTTTCAATCTTAGGAAGAGTTCCAGTTCTTGACCGCCCAGCTGGTGTTGACGACCCTATGGGCAATGGCTCCTCCCATGAGGACTCTAGTGGCGATGATGGCGAGGTCCCGGCGATTGATAGTGCCTAACCTGAGAAGGTCTTCTGCAGATTTCTTACACCAGACCCTCCTACAGGATAAGATCACCGGAAGATGGAGAATATTCCTCGCTCCTACATCTTCAATGGCCCTTTCGATGTCAGTGAACTGTTTGTTACATTGAAGGATTTCTTTGGCCAGGTAAAGGTCTGTGATGCTTGTTTCATCAAGACCTGGTACGAGCCTGAGAAGGCGGTTGCGCCGGTGGAGAGGCGCCAGCCAGTGCACAGATGGAATGCCCAGACCTCCTTCGCCAACGGAAGCATGGAAGTATCCTACCAAGGTGTCGTTCAGTGGAGCTAACCATTGTCTCACCGTAGCTCTTACCATTTTGGCCATATGATAATAGATCTTAGGGAGAGCGGTAGTCTTCAGTGCATAGATACGCTACTGTGGTATAAGTGGAGCTTTGGTAAGGCATTGAAGGAGGGGGCTTAGTTGACTGGCTGTAGGGCACGAGCGCCTGCCTTCTACCGAAAATTCGATTCCCAGATAGACCCAGGATTCCTCAGGGCTAAGTGCTCGTACTGGTTGACCCTGGATGGTGACTGGTGACCCGTGTGTGACTTGGTGTTGTTTACCATCAGCCCACAGTCCTTGAGGTAGCTCGCCGTGTGGTCAAGTAGGTGTTGCAGACCAGTTGGTGAATTGGCGAGTAGGACCAGGTCGTTGTTGAAGATAGTGCCACATTCTTGAGGGAGAGAACAGAGGAGATGGTCCATGATGATGTTAAAGATGACCGGCGCGAGCGGATTGCCCTGCTTTACTCCTCTCGTGACTTGAACTGGCCCAGATTCCCATCCGCAGCCTGATAGCGTGGTAGTGCTTCGCTGGTAATAATCTCGGAGATACAAGATCATCTCGGGAGGAAGACCGGCCGTTTCTGCGGCAGCCAGGAGGGTAGGGTGTTCCATACTGTTAAAGGCAGCGTGGTGATGTACAGCGAGGGGAAACTGGTGTACCGACTCCGAAGAATAGCATATAGAAGAACGGTGTTGTCTCTGCAACCATCGATCCTGCTCCGGAACGCTAGTACAGAGGAAACGGAGATTGGTCTTTTTCCCCGCTCAAACAAAATAATACATTTATTTATTTATTTCATTATATATAGTTTACATTACAAAAGTAATCCAGCAGAGGAAAATAATTCCCTATTTGCTGGTCCGGTATACTTAATGTAACTTAAAACTCGTATTAATTTCGTTAGTTATTACAATTTTATCGTAGAAATAGGAAATGTTAGTGCTTAAATATTCCTAGGAATATTTCTGTGGATGCCCAGAAAACGACTAAAATCCATTTTTTTCAAATTTGAGATAACATCATATTTCATATACTTAAATACCTATCTTTCATATGGTACGGTCATAATATTTCCACGAGATATCGCATAGTGCGAAACCACTTCCATTTCGTTTAAAATTTTTCCCTGCAAAACGACTTAAAGGGATTTCGTAGCAAAAGTTTCACTAAATCGCCACTAAACTGTAACGGTCTTAAACGGGAATTAATATATTTTTATAACACATGCACAATTTTCTTCGTTTTTGAGAACTAAAAAGAGGTCCTAAAGTAACTTTTTTTTGAACCGATTGTATAAGAAAAATCCTATTTTTGGCCAGCGGGCAAATAAGAATTCTTATTTGCCCGCTTGTCCAAAATTCTGTATAATCGAAAAAAATTGTATGCGCCCGCCGGGCAAATAAGGATCCTTATTTGCCCGCTACTCGAAAATTTTTTTATTAAAAAAAAAATCCAGCATACTATTTTTATTTGAAAATTAATTTAGCCTTGCTTTTTAGGCTTAAAAATCTCGAAAATCAGTACATGAGTCACAAAAATACGGTGTGCACCTAGGGTTTAGTGGGCCATTTAACCTCGTTTGTTTGCAGTACTCGTCTTCGGTTCGCAATACGCACTCGCCTTCGGCTCGTGCTAGCTCACCTACGGCTCGTACTGCAAACTACACAGTCGGTTTAAAAAGGCCCACTTTTCGCCCTAGGTACACAATATACTATTAAATGGCACTTTAGATTCTTACACATAATCGCGATTAGAAGCGGTAATAATTCTGCAACATATGACAATAAGAGTGGGCTGTACTCCACACGAAAAGCGGTATGAACTCCTCAACATTCAAGATGCAACGCGAACCTTATTCGATCCCACTAATGTTTGCTTTTTCGAATAAATAGCGTTTCGTCCCGGGTCTGCTCGCTGGACTCATCAGTAAGACATAGTGCGGACAGACCCTGCCTTAGACACTGGAAAACGTATTAATTCTTTTGCGTCCGTTAATTTACCCGAATCACTCACGCACCATGCGATGCCATAATTGCAATTCCTATTGTTATTCGACGAGGCCGGTCCCGTCTCACGACACCTATTTACGAGACCGTTGTCGCCTGGCGATGATACGGGCATGCAATGCGTTTTGAGCCGGCGACTATTATCCGGTGGTACATCATCGCAGTGATCTCATTCTGTTTTTAGAAATTTCATTCTGGCAATGAACAGGATTTTAATTACAATCTGGACATAGCCAGAACCTATACTCGTCACAATGCGCCCACAGACGACTCCGTTGGCACCAGAATCTCTTAGCGCAACCGAAGCAAAAACCCATGTTTTGACGCGGTACAACAACCATTTCTTGCCCACGTTGTCGACGTGCTTCCCGCTGTACCCGTCGTAGCTGCTCACGCACTAATACTATTTCATTTCTTCATGCTTCTCTAAACAGCGCCGAGGTTTCTGTGAACACCTCGACGTACATTAATAGCCCGTCTTAACGCCATTTCATGCATCTGTGCGGGGGGTTCTGGCACATATTCGCAATCGCTATCACCATCACCATCATCACCATCGTGATTATTGTCCACAGTTTCCATGTCGGAGTCTACAATTTCTTGTTCTGCAATTTCTTGTTGTACTATTTTGGCGTGTTTAGTGGATATGTCTGACTCGTAGCCAGATTCTGCTTTATCCTCGAAGTCTTCTTTCACATCTTCTTCCTCCTCCGCATCTTGCAGAAGGTCAGCAAGTACGGCGTCCTAAATTTGGATGCGCCGTTCCTCTTCAATTTGGAATCGGTTGCTGTTGCCTTAGGAGGATATCCTGTTTTTGAATGTCTTGAAAATCTTCAAGCAGTATTGCTGCTGGTATTGGTAACAATGGTGGCGAATTAGCCACATAATACATCAACCCATTGATGAAATCCTCATTATCCTGAGGTGGTGGTGATGCAAGTGACGAGTTGGCTTGACCCATGATGATATGCTCGTTGGGAGAGAGAGAGAGAGAGAGAGAGAGAGAGAGAGAGAGAGAAAGAGAGAGAGAGAGAGAGAGAGAGAGAGAGGTGTTACTTCAATAAATACTTGCAGCAGACTGGAGGACAGCAAGGTGCTCTAGCCATCGTTTTTTTCAAAAGTTAGCGAAAACTGAACACAAGCTACTTTCTTATTACATTGAGAGTCTGTAGAAACTTTCAGAAAATCGGATTCTCTATTCATATTACATATAGCGGAGGGAGTAGAAATTATTTTTCTAGTAACTTCTAAAATCATACGATAATAAGAGATGAAACAAAACCCCTGGTTTGCTCTTATTACGTCTGGAGAATACTGTAAAATTCTTTTCTACCGAAAACTTTCAATCTCAGCCGATATCAGAGACTTTATTTACTATTATATTATCTAAATAATTTATAAATTATTTAAGAAAAGTTTATATAAACACTGTTTCAGCGTTTGTACAGCGCGTTTACCCGAGAAGTATTTTAATTATTATTTTATGTTTAATTATTGTTTATTTAAGTTTATTTATTATAAAACTATGTTGAGAAAACGTTTATTTATTGATTTACACAAAAAAGTTATATTAATATAAAATTAAATCGGGCTAAATTAACAGAGAAACATCAGAGCGAATAGGTTTATTAAAAAGCTAAAAAAAAATGAAAATGCCACAGTATGCGGTGGTAGCGAAAAAAAGCGCGTTCCATCAATCATCGGGAAAAAATGACGCGCTACATAAATTGGCATGAAAAAACGCTCGCTGTTATAAATCAATAGCCGAAATGTTTATTTTTGATTTAGTGGGCATTAAGTGCGACTTTGTGCATTCTGCAAGTTTTTAAAATCGCTTTTACGCCCCCTGTACAGAAATAGTACATTACGATACGAGTACGCAAAGTAGGGGATTCCCGCACGATCGGAGTTTGTGCAGCTACACCTACACAGCGCATAAGTATCATATACTATTTTTCCTATCAAGTTGTGCAAAGTTCGCGCTGGCACATGCACCTGCACGCACAAACCACTACCCTTCCACATGCTGAGACAAGCGTGTAGAAAAGTAGCTGAGCATGCGGGAATGATTCGTTCCCTCACGCTCAGTTACTTTTCCACACGCTCGTGTGTGTGTGGAAAAGTGGCAGTTTGCGCACGCATTGCGTATGCAAAGTTTGACTTTGCACACGATGATAGGAAATCAATACTTTCGCACTTGTATCGAAAACTACTATATTAACATAACGATAATTAAATATTAGCGGAAACCTCGCTCGCAAAAACACATATCGAAGTCACTTTCAATTGAACGTAGAAAACTGTGAGAAAAGGTCAAGACCAAAAACATCCATTTTGAAAATTCACCTCTTAGCTATGATTTTTTGAAAAAAAACGAGGTTTGCTTCTCCAGCTGTCCTTGAATTTTTCGATTTTTTTTTCTCAGCAGCGTCGTATTTTCCGTGAAATTTCACAGGGGAGCTATAGATGTAAAAATTTTTTCAGACATTTACGTTATACGCAAAAAAAGTTGCGTGCTCAATAGTTTTGAATAAAAATTTACAAGTGCGCTAGAAAATTCAGATTTGAGTGACTGCTTTTGTACCGACAGAGTACAGTTTAAAATATTAACGATTAAAAATGTTTACTATATAGTTCCCTAGACATCTATTAGGTCTAATACTCTATCGTAATATTATACCGGTATTAGACCGAATACGTTTCACTGCAGCATAAACAAGATATATCGCATTAAATAAAGAAACGAAAAAACGAAACATTCCTTTTACACGTGTAAGCTAAGCGTAAGTAATAATACATATATTGTTTGCGAGTATCTATATCTATAATATTAGAAGTATATGTAGGATAAATACACAATTGTAACGTATAATACATGTATACTTATTACGTAAAATTACATATGCACAATCGACTTTAATTTTTATTTTTCGAGTGCAAAAAATCGTAATTCTGTGGTGCATAAACGTTATTCTTTGACGAAAATGAAAAATTCGTGAAACTTGCTTCACTAAAAATGATTACCTTAAACGCGATTTTACGCACACTGTGTTAAAATGGTTGTTTGAGAACGGGGGAATGAAGCTAGTTTTTGAGCATGAGTATACTGTATCTGCATACCAGTCGCCGGAGGCATGAAGTATGCAGGAAAACACTTGTACAATTTATCACTTGTAAAAATTCATTCCCATGTTGCTTGCATTGAAATAAATTCCGAAAAAAAAATATTTGTCAAAATTTCTCTTCATTTGGGCGAAATAATAAAAAAAGAATAGTGGGAACAGATTAAAGTGAAGTATTGTACTCCAGAAAATAGTGGATAGAGTTTATTTTTGCTCATACAAAACCATAAAAAAAAAGCAAAATTCATTTTGTATAAAAAAAAGGAAAATTTTTTTTCGGATAATTTTTACGAAAAATTAATATTTTTTTGAAATTCTGAAGTCCATTTATTTAAAAAAATAAATTTTGTATGTTTATCAAGTCATTTTATAGAAAAGGAAAGAATTTGAGAAATTTTCATTTTTTTGAAAAAATTTCCCATTTTATAGTATAGTGAGAGCGAAAAAAATAGACATACAGAAAAGGCACAAGATGTTTCTTGACAAACACTTGAAAAATAATGTACGATACATGTGTCATAAGTCGTTTGTCACGGCATTAAGCGCACTCGCTACGCCCGGGCGCTTATACACCCCGAGCCGTAAAGTGCGACTTATTCTACTAGTTTTGTACTTTACTATACATCACGAAGTACTTATTCATAGTATAATAATGTTTGTAATTGTTATTGTTCAAATGTCTAATATTTCAAATTCCTAATAATCCTTGTAATAACCGGGGGTAAAATCTTTTCTAACCATTGTCATAAGATCGTGCTTTTTTCTCACTCAAGTGGAGCTTACTTTCGTATGCAGCCCCTAATTTCTAATTTCTCAATAATTGTATATAATCAATACTTGAATGAAAAATAGGGGCTGGTACTAAATTAGCATCCAGATCTTAATATTTTACTCTTATCAGTTTCGTATGATCTCGGTCGTAAATGATTTCTTTCACCATCATGGTGTGGAGTTTTTTGAAGTTGAACAGTTAGGCTAATTTTGAGTAATCTTTAATTTCCGGATGCTGAACATGACAAACAGAATAGGAGTTTTTCACTTTCGCCGAGGCTATCAAATAACCCCATTGCTCTTGCTTGAAAACCGTCTCTTTACGGCATTTCCTCTCAATTGTGGAATGAATCGAGTCGCAAGCGGTGAACGTGTGCCCCGGTTTTAGAAATCTGTAAAACACACCAATTATTACTTAAATTTCTGATTTTTAGAATATTAAAAATAGGTACATGAACACATTATTACCTCTACGTAATTTTTATACCAAACTGAAAAGCCACAAGTAAGTTCATGGCGAACACATTCTGGTTCTTATTCTGCCCGCCGCAACTGTCCGGGAATAATAATGTGTTTTACGTAGTTTCGGGCCAGTTCTTCATAGTTGGCAAAAAGAATCGACACTATTTCGTTCGATCCTTTTTGCCCAAAAGTTTCATTCCAAAGATGGCAATATCCTTCTTTACTTTTGAAGTGATATATGGTAAAATTGTAGATGTTTAATTTTGAAACGTAATACATAGGCCGTATTGCAGCTTTGGGTGTCGATAATGTTTTCCGAAGATCATAATCGAAAACGCATATTGAATTATCTAATTCAGCAAGCTGAAGGTTAAAATTCTTCTTTTAAAATTTTTCTGCTAAATTTTTTATTTTTAATATGCAGATCGTACTCATCTTGTTGAATCTAGTTTGAATTTAAAAGTTTGTTTGAGTTTAAATTCTACGATAATAATATCAATTTGATAAATAAAATAATAAAAATTTTCTTATACTATTTTAATTATTCAGCAATTTTGGATACCTAAACTCAAGAATTCAATCTTGAAAATTCAAACATATTATATTTTGGGGCCTATACTATATAGACCAATCAACTCAGTCCACAACAATCAATCAAAACAGTTTTATTGTGATGACAAATTTCATCCAGCATTTTTTTAAAAAGAGGATAACATCATTATTAAGGAGTTATAAGCTTTAAAAATACACATGTTTTTGTTTTTGATGATAACTAAAGAACCGTGATAGCTAGAAAAATAATTTTTTTTTAAATATAGGAATTTTAATTCTCTTTCGAATGCTACCCACCCCATGCAGATACATAGAGCCGTTCTCGAGAAATTACGATTTGAAAAAAAAGTTAAAAAATTTTAACCTCAAATATCTCTGAAATTTATTGACCAATCATTTTGTCCAACGAACTCGACAGAGAACTATCCAAAATCTACCTCTAGACGGAATTTTGAAGCGATTAAGTCAATTTTACTCCCGTAATCGTTGGACATACAAAACTCGTTTTTTTCATTT
>JAPYZO010003759.1:32-12743 GCA_030522905.1 Torymus flavipes | reverse complement strand
CCACGAGCATCAGCTAACGAAATCGCTCGCCGGCTAAGACCCACAGCGACAACTAGACAAATCGGAGGCTTGCCCCTGTGGCACCGTTTCGCTAATGCGCGCACACGCGTCTCTCTTCTTACACTCAACCGCCTACACACACACCTGCAGCGTGAGAAAAGCGCCGGTCGCGTATTCTCTCGCGGTGCGCGCGAAATCAATGTACCGCCGGACAAAAGACGACACACGCGGGCGACCAGCGAAAGAATAATGGCGGTTCCCTCCATTAATAGAAAAGAGAGAAAGAACATTTCTCGCGAAAGATAAACCCACCGGGGGGACCAAGAGGATTTCGCGTAACAACCTCGTTTGACTTACCTCGGGTTCTTGCGAGGACGACGACGACGAAGAAGAAGAAGACAACGACGAGGTGGAGGAGGAGGAGGATGCGGCGGTGATGGTCCGGCGCTCGGCCTCTGCAACAGACGCGAGAGATTACATTAGTCTTAAGAATCGTTCAAAGGCAGTGGAAGACAGAAAATGCCCAGGGAAAGAAAGAGAATGAACGCTCGTTTTTCAATCATTGTGTAGCTTGTTGTTGTTGTTGCTGTTGTTGGTCCCGTGTATTCTTCTGCCAGCCTGCAAAGAAATCGTTTCTCCCGGGGTATAGAGAAAAGCGTTCACGTTGGTAAAAACGAGGGCGGACTGTAAGTTTGAATTTATATTGTTTGAGCTGAAAGTGCTTTTTGATTACAGAAGGGTAAAGCGGCTTTTTATAATATTGACGTGAAAAAATAAACCAGAATATCGTTTTTCAACTTTTGGTTTGGAAAAGTCAACAAAAAAGTCAAACTCTCGGGGAAAATAACTTCCCCGTTCATTGTTTGGTCGGTTTAATGCAATTACGCGCGTTCTCAAATACACCCAAGGAGTGAAAGTATGAAAATAAACGAGCCCCGAGGCTCTGTGTATGTATACGCGCGTTAAATTAAAACGCAGACACGCGAGTGGGCTGTGGGCAATTACATCAATTGAAATGAAATTAATGGCTATATAAATGAAAGAGGAGACAAACAATTAACTCTTTGTTGCAATAATAAAATTCGAAAAAAAAATTGATAAAAATGTATCAGTCTTTTTTTGTTTGTTAGTTTTGAGTTAAACTTGTTATTCGATAAAATTTGAGAAAAAGAGGACAATTTTTCGAAAAAACGCCCGTTTATCATCTCTTTTTAGCGTTATCGTTCGAACCTCGCTCGATATAAATCGCGGCTGCGATAGGATTTGAAACCGAATATAAAAAATCGCAAAAGCGATATCTTCATCCAGAATCTTCAACTCGGAGCCCGTCGCAATTGCCGCGCGCGATCTATATCTGAAGCTTCAATAAATCCGATGTACGTGCAGTGATTCATCGGTGACACAAATGCAAAACAATCCGATACAATATAAAAGCTTTTAATATTCAATAATTTTCTTTTTTTAATCGCTATAACTGTCGCGAATTATTTTATCTACGTCGAACGTGTCTCGCCGGGTTGTCAATATTTATTTAAAAGTCTAGAACGAGGTATATAAAAATTGCAGTGCTTTAGCGGAATGTCCTCTGGGACACCCCGTTATACCATTTTAATCGTGATAAGCTTATTAAAGTAAGATAGCAAGAAAATAATAAAAATAATCGGATTATAAAAAGCCGCGATTATAAAAAATGTGAGGATTCCATTATCACAACTAGCTACTTCTTTTGTCGTTACAAATTGAATTTTCACGTTGAATTTTCAATTAATTAATAAATTTTCTGAACCTCGTGACATCGTGTAATGAAAATTCAAATACTTTCCGACATATTTCGCTTAACGAAAAATTACGAATTTTAATTAACTTTCGCGTCGCACCTCATGTGCATAAATTCCATTATTTTTCACACTTATTATAACTAAATTAACGTTTAACAAGCGTGTAAAATAATTTTTCCGTCACTTTATTCACATAATACATCACCCTTCCCACATCGCGACCCCAGCTGATATAATCGTAAAAACACATCTCCCAATAAAACAGCCTTTTTCCACCCCATATTCATAGAAACATTCGTCTCCTTTACGAGCCCCGTAGCCTCTAAAATCTTGGATCTCGATCCAATCCCCCAAACCCCAGCGGATGATCGTTATCCTCCAAAACAGCGCTGCCGGCGTGAATCCGATCCATCGCTCGCTCCCCCCGTACAAACAAACTGCACAGCCATTCCCATCCCCAGGCAACAAAAGCCAGAGCGTCATGTCTCTCTCTATCCTGCATAAATTTCGCACTCGTACCATACACATATACATACGGTATGCGTATATCCACCTACCTCGCACGTGTATCGTGAAATGGCACTCGGCTCGATTTCCGGAGTCGTCCGAGGCGATGTAGCGCACGTTGTGGACGCCCGGGTACAGCGGCTGGCCTGGTTCCTGTGGACACACATATATATACACGTATAGAGAAGCGTGAAAATCCAGAGCAGTCTGTATAATTGGACGGAAGGGGGTGGTGTGGACGGGCTGCTTTCTGTTACGGCTAATTGACGGGCTGATCCGGATTAAAATTCGCGTGGGGATTAGGGGAGAAGGTGCTGGAAATTGGGGGAGGGACTCGAGCGCGAAGTTTCGACGGCTCGAATAATTAGCGAAGATTCGAGGCTGGGTGTCGGGAGTTTCTTTGATGGGGCCTCTGAATGGCAGGGCTATTTGGGAGGTATGAAAGATTTTAACCGGGCGAATGGGGGGTGATTTTCATTTCGCTGAAAGTTGAGGGGAGCATAAGGTGTGAATGAGGAGGAGGTGAGTTATTTTTTTTAGAAACTATACACGGAAAGAAATTATAATTGTCGTCGTTGAATTCGAACATGAATTAACGAGCGAATTAAATTTCATTAATTATACCGGAAGGTTTGCGAATTGATAATTACCGAATATAACAGCGCGCGCGCATGACATACGATGAGTGGCATTTTAGCTGCGATTAGCTATAATTTCAATCCGGTATATAATATCCTGTATCATGGATACAACTTTGACGTTGAATGCGTGGAAAGCGTACGTTATATATACGCGTATACAATGAAACAAAGTGCATTTTTACGCTACCCTGCGCCCATATTAAACCGCCGCATCTTTAATTTAAACAATATAAGACACGAAGAAAACACTAATGACCGATAGTTTACACCCGATCTAATTAACGGTGATTATTAATTCAAGCGCGTCGATTAAATACACACCCGACCGACCGACCATTTCCGATTTTTCCAATTCCCGAAAGAAAAAAAAAGCACACGCCCTCGAAACTAGTTCTCACCTATATACACCGACACTCGTTCTCGCCTATATACCCAACAAGGCGGCGGCGCTCGGCAGCACTACGAAAACTAATTACGAGCGTTCGTTGCGGCGAGGGAGTACAGAGCTCGCGAGAGCGAGAGGCCCAATCGATATTGGCCAGACTGCGTCGATTAGAAATTGCTCGAACTGACGCGCGAACTCTCTCTCTCTCTCACGTGTATAGTAGTAGGTACGGTATAACGAGCGCGGGCGGCCGGCTTTGCAAACGAGTTTTGTTTAAAAGGAGAAGCATCGGCGCCGCGCGAACGGGGCCGTGTATATATAGGGCCGGAACTTGGAAATGGGAATGGGATTGAAAACTGCACGCGCACGCGCGTCTCCTGAACGTTACGAGTCAAATATATGTGCGGGTGCTGTGTGTATATACAGGCGAAAGGGCAAGTTTTAACGGCTGTTGCACGTTATCGTGGGCAACGGATCGATTACGAGCGATGCGCGCTGAATCTATATGTTATACGTGTGTGAGTGTACAACTCGCGCGGTTGACCGCATTTTTCAAATGCCCGGTGGCAATTTTCTTTTGGGGAAATTGCAGCGGGAGTTTTTCAGAAAATTTGCGAACGTTAGTTTATCTGTGTGTGTCTCTGCGGGAGTGTGTGCGTCCGATATGGGAATTTCCCAAAGTGCTCCGTTGCATTTTTTTCCGGGGCGCACGTGTAATTTCGGCGGGATTGGCAGCAGCGAGGGAAGAATGTGCTTTTGGTAGGAGAGAATCGTTGGTTTACACACAGACCAAATGTGCAAAAGTTGCAGTATAATATTCGAGTGTGTTATATTTGACAAAATTATACCCGGAGGTGAATTCTCCGAGGAGTTAAGCGCGATATCATTCGATAAATTTTGTACGTCTGACTAGGTAGCGCTGCAACTACTTGCGCAACTCGAAATGCCATTATTATGTTGTTGATAAACAATTAAAATTACTTCGACATCATAGTTAACTTGTATAATTAATCTTTTATTCTACGAAGCGTGAAATTATGAAATATATATAATTATCAACAAATTGTTTTGTAATTCAATTCTAAAATAACCGTTTTGATATTACCTTCGGTTCAAAGAAGACACTAAAAAGCCCGAGCTAATTATCCATCAGGCGCTCTTAGACGTATAGTCCCTCTAAAAGCACGAAAAATGGAGACGCGACTACATTAGCCCCCCGCCAGCACGTCTCGCGAAAGCTTTTAATAAGCCGGAAGCTGCGCCCCGCCGACTAGGTACCGCCTTTCCTAATGTATCGCTTGAATTTCAAATGACTTAGCCGCGAGTGAAAAGGGTAATGACCCGTGTATAGGTAGGTATATATACTAACCCTCGATTTGTAGGTGCGCTCGATGCGCACGTTGTCGGTGAACATGGGCTCCTGCCAGAAGATCATGCGCTCGCGCTCGCCTGGATTAAGCCGCACCTCGAACGACGTCGGACAGCTGAGGATTCGCGGATTCTCGGTATCTGTGGACAATAGTGCGGTGAATCCGTTAGTTTGTGGATGATTTAGCGTTGTTGAATGTTGATGTATAAGAACAAAAAATGGTTATGTAACAATAAATTTAGTTCAAGTATTATTACAATAAAATAATAGCATTAGAAAATTTTGTTATGTTCATTAAGTGAAATATTCTCTCTTAATTATAAATAAGATCGATTTATTTTTCTCTTATAGGCTATAAGAAGCTGATGGTAAAGTGAGCGTATTTTTACGGGATCATTACTTATGTATGAAAAAGGGTAAAAGGATTGATGCTCGTGTAACCTCCTGCTGATAGACCATAAAGTTCGAGATAAAAACAGGCACTTAGGGTTTTTATTTCAATCTGGAGTCTCTGTACAACGAGATTCTGGAAACCTCTAACACCGCTTCATTTAGATAAGAATGTGGATCGAGCGTTTTATGTTTTTAAGTGAATTTTTTCTTTTGCTCATCCAATCAAACCATAAATTCAAATAAAAGAGATCGGGTAAAAAATCTATCGGAAAATTCGATAGACGCGAGTATAACGAAATCGTATTATATTAGAAAAAGTAAAATGCACGGGATATAATAAGAAAATTACCATGATACTTGTTGTTTTAAAATCGAACTAAAAAAGTGCGTGAACGTTTGTGTTCTCACCGGAGCTACAATAACATTCGTAAATTACCCACTTACCCAAATTTTATATGCCTATTTTAATATTCCACCTAAAATCTGGTAACAATCTCAGCAATAATACAATTATATTTATGCACCCTCACAACTCACGTCGACAATGCACTAACGCTTAAACTAGATCGATTTCCGTCTCCCCTCCAACCCCATTAAATTTTTAATCAAGTGAAAGAAACTGCATCGGCCAGCGCGTAAAATCTCCCGCAAAAACGAATAAATTGCGGCCTGGCAGCGTATACGTCTAATTCTTTTGCTGCGGGCGCTTTTTACGGGTCACGCGAGAGCGCCATAAGACAGCCGTCTGCTAGCTGCGGCGGCGGCTGCGCGCTTTCACTATACACTCGGCCGATGTAATTCCGCAACGCGAGTTTGCTTTGTCTAATTGCATTAACTGCGGATCTAGTGTAACGCGGAGGGATGGGTTAGGAAATGAGTGATTACGCTGGTGCTTTCGCGGAATTTGACGAGATTTTCGACGAATGAGGTATATGTGTGTGGACTTTGTTGGATGGCTCGTCGTGAATGTTGGTCCGAGTAAACAGTGCTGTTTGAATGGCAAGGGTAAATAAAATTTAGAATTGAGTTAAAGAATGAAATATTTAAATAGAATTAAGGTAATAATATAATTAAAAAAAAAAAACAAAAATTATTTCAATTAAAATGGTTTATCTATGATATAAATAATTTTTATAAAAACTTCTCACGGATATAATAAACTACATAAAAGAAAAGAAGATAAAAATTTGTATTAATGATTCGAATAATTTACGCTTGTTTATGCGATTTAAGAACATATTTTAAGAAATATGTACCGCGAATATGTCATTGTTCCCTCGCACCCGATAAATCCGGCTACGAGTCACCAAAGCCATTGTACAAATCTTTTTAAGTCGGCAAAATCCGTGCAAATATTCCCGTTAATACAGAAATAATCGTAAATTTTCGAATGCCCTGGAACTTCAGCCACGCCACTGTGCTTACTCTCTATATATATAAGCACACACGCGGAGACCGTCTAGCCGTATATAATGGGATCAAGTTCGTATCCCGGAGTACATCTACGGCGATATTGCCCCAAGCCGAAAATCTTGTGTAGCGTTAGCTATTCAGCCAAGGTGTTCGCGTGTAGATTTCGTATTACGCAACTTGGGCAATATCGCTGCCTCGTTGATTTATGCCGTTTCGATCCAAGCGCGCGAGGCCTTTTGTTGAGCTGACAGTATATGTACAGTAATCTTTGGTTCTTCTTTGTAATGGTTCTTTTTTTTCATTGAAATCAATGTTCAAACTTTTTTTTTATGATGTCGATTTTTACAATTAATTCTGTTGGAAGGATTTCATGTTTTATTTAACGCCAGTTTGCATACAACTGGCGCGAAAAATCGAAAGAGCTCGCCGAATGCATAAAACTATATTTGCAAAATACGTGTGTATAGAAATTTTTATTAAAAGCGACAGTTCATCGGGAAAACTTCACTTTTCAAAACGTTCGATTAAATCCGACATGAATTTTTTAAATTCCTCTGCACTTTTGTACAACGATATTTCCATATCAATTAAATTCAGGCCACGTGAAATTTTAAAGCTTCTATGTCTGCTTTCAATTACACCCATCAAAAAATACAACGACGTTTACTTTTGCAAATGAATTCCTAAAATCACAATCTCTCTCGTTCAAACACCGAATGTCAACGATCTTACCCTCCCAAACAAATCCGAAAATCAGAGGGACCAACCACCTCGTCATCGCTCGCGCGTAAGACCGCCGCCCACAGCTGCCACTCGTAAATAACCGGAGCGGCGCATCATTAGCGCGCAATCGACGATCGCGCGGGCGGGTATAATGCGTTTTACGGCTCTCGCGGGCGATAACTCAAGCGCGCGGAAAAGAACAAGCGGGGGACAGTGGGCGCGATAATTCAACGCGCGACCGCGATTGATTAATCGGTGCCGAGGCCACCTGACAAATCGGCGGCTGCGGAAGCGTGCGAGGATTGGCGACGAAATTCGGGCGTTAGCGCGTAAAGAGATTTGAGGAAAAATTTGAGAGTGACGCGTGAGGCGAAAATTTAAACTGGATCGTTGTGCACGAGACGGTGAGAAAGGGAGAGATTTGAAGAGGGAATGCGATACGTTTCGGAGCGAGGCCAAAGTATGTATGCGGTTATGGAAAATTGTATTTGAGCGGCATGGGCGAGAAATTTTTGTAAAAATCTCGAGGTTTCGACGGCATATTTCGGCTATACGAAAAGCTTATGAATGTTTTATGCGGGTTCGTGAAAAATATGTCATACGGTCAACGAATTTCAATTTTTATCTTTGGTGTATTGGTTTTGTGCGAATTTAAATGTGAGATTTCGGGCTGAAAGTACTTTAAGCTACTTTTAAACAGTAGTCAATTTTTTAAATCATTTTTCAAAATAAATAAAATCAAATTATAATTTAATTCTTTAATCTATACGGCAATGTGCAAATGTGTATTTTAAAAGTGAACTTTCAAATAATTCGTTCGAGCTCAATAACAATTTTTAATAAAAAAATTAGATTAACTTCAAAATAAAAATAAATGTATTTCACAATTATTGAATTACTTAAAAGGTGAAAATACGTTTACAAATATAATCGGGTGAAAAAAGCTTGAATTGCAAGAAATTACGGCATCCACGTAACAGAAATAGATATAATTGCATCGTTATCAGATAAAACCACGTCCTCGTTAGTCTACCTCTGCTGCGCAATTTTTGAGTTAATCCAGCTTTTTTTTAGCTACACCGAGGTCCACGAAAAAAATAGCTCTCCACTCATTCATCAGCCCATTCTCATATACGATTTAACGAAATAAATTGATTGCATGATTTATTTCAGTCTCATGTTAATAATTAAATAACGCAAATAAAGAGAACAATATTTAAAACAGCACAATCCGAAAAAGCAAACGGCCAAATTAAAACAACGACACTTGCAGCCAAACTTACCGCGAACTCGAATCAGCATTCGGCAGACGCTGCTATAGTTGGTGGCGGCGGACCAGGCGGTGAAAGTCAATATGGTCGTGCCGGGAGGCAGGTCCGCGTGTAATTGTTTGCCCCAGGCCGGCGTTGCATCCACGTATCTGGAAGAGTAAAGGGAAGCACACATATACGCGATGCACAAAAAGGGGGAGAGAGGGGAGTGAGATTTCATTTTTGCCGCCAACTCATTTGATGACTTTGAGATTCTTTTTTTGGGATGTAGGTCGAAGTGCGGGTAGAGGGTGTATGGGCAAATCTACCAAACTTTTCACATTCGATATTGAGGAAATAAAATAAATTTTTTGTAAAGCACACTTATAAGACACAGCCTACCCTATTCCTAATCTTGCTATATCGTGCATCCCTAACTAAAATATTGTCAGTTTGTGGATTTGTTGTCCAATAAACAGAAGATAATGAAATTTTTACTAATACTTGTTGCACTTTCCGTATGGTTTTTATTTGTAATTTGATAAAAGTTCTTTGATGTAAAAGAGGAGGAATATTATAAGAAGACTAGAAGAATATTATATTTCGCACGGTACGATAGATAAGTTAAACTAGGAAGATAAAGGATGGGTGCAGCAAGACAGTTATTTGAGTCTTGTGCGAACGTAAAATTCTTCGCTCACCCATCAAGGAATATTAAATTTATATTGTAGTATATCAAAGTAACGACAGTATTTTAATAAAACTTTACTACCATCTCTATTATCAAAATAACTCTGTGGAAAAATATTTTGCCCAGGTGTTGGTAATCCTAGCGTTATTTAAATTATGAAATCTAATACTTTGGAAAATCCACTGCAGATTTAATAATATGAAAAACTATCACATCGATGTTTCGCCAGATTCAATATCTCATTTATAAAAAGAAAAAAAAGAAAAAATGCAAAGTTACAGTTTACAAACTTTGCCCGAGTCACGACGTCTCAATAACACTCCCACCGATCAAAACCTTTTCCAACACAAAAGGCCATCATATCTCCACCTTACAAAGACACATCTCGCGCGACCATCGCGGCTCGCATAACAAGGTTAAACATCATTCCGTCACCTTCGCCCCCTACTTAGCATATAAATACCCCTCGATAATCCAAAAAAGGAAATCCATAACTACCTACCCCCCTTCCCTCTGGGATGATCATCGACAACGTAACAACGCTGCAGCCATCGCGATCGATACACTTGTAACTCTTTCTCACTCTCTCGAGTCTGGCGGCCGATCGAGTGCCTCTCAGGGCGCGACAAAGAAAGAGAAGGAGGATGGACGCAAGACGAACAAAGAGGCGAGCGCGAGAGCAGGCGGATAAAGTTCAAGCTCTCTCTCTCTCTCTCTCTCTCTCTCTCTCTCTCTCTCTCTCTCTCTCTCTCGGTGTTATAAATATTTTATGAATGGGTTTTCTGAGCGAGTGCGAAATGCGTATATGTACGCGCGTATACGGAGGGTATAGGTATGAATATAAAGTGATTTCGAAGTTGGTTTTTTTATGCAGCGCGTTTTGGTTTTGTTGGACGGGCGCAGTGTGTAAATATTGAGACGTCGAGAGTATGCGAAAATGTTGTCAGTTTATGGATTGAGAATAAGTGACGCATATACGTATAGATAGTGTGCGTATTTGAATGCAGCGAGTGTGGCTTTTATGAATCGGAAATATTGAGTTGTAAAAAAAAATATTTATAATGTTTTATGTATAAGAGTTGGAGGAAATTTAAGATTATTTTATAAAATTAAAAAATCAATTCACAATGATATAAATGCCAAATAAATTATTCTTCGCTAAATTTGATGTAAGTTTGGTATTTTACACTCAACTCTTTAAAATTCAAACAATATCAAAATCAACACGCCTGATACAATCAATGAAGCTATAAATAAGTATACATCATCGACCTATTTTTCCTTTTTATACTCACTGCAGCTATATAAGAGGCGGCAAATTAATTAACTCTCACCTGTACCAATCGACGTTGGTCTTGGGCTGGGGAATTGAGACGCGGGCGGTGCTTCGCCTCGGCGGCAGCTCCATGTCCACGTCGTTGGGACACCTGATGTAGGGCCTTGGCGACTCCGTCGTCGTGAGGACCGGGGCTGGAAAAGAGAACCCAATGTATCGACGTGCTGTACACTCGCGTTTCACCTCGATTAATCACAGCTCGGACGCTAGAGAACGAGATTTTTTTCCTTTTCTTCATTCTTTTTTGTATTTTTGTACGGCGTCTAATCCAAACGAAGGAAATTCATCGATCAACGCGAGCGGCGTAATTCATGCGTCAAAATCCAAGTCGAGGTAGGTAAAGGAAAGGTTTGACGGAGGAAAATTGGAGCGTTGAGGTTTGCGGTAAATGGTTTATTTCGTGTGAGAAGTCGGCGAGAAAACCGTGGTGGATTAGACTAAACAATTAACGAAGTGTAAAAGAAGAGCGAAATCACGACGCTGTCTTATTTCTCTGTGTTCTTCTTCAACTTTTTATTTCCACTATAATTATTTAATTACTTATATCGGTTATTTAGTTCTTTAAGTTTCAGCTATTTACTCAGTAACAGCAAAATTTAAATAAAAAAATGTAACCAATTAATAGTGCATATCTCTTTCGACTCCAATTTGCAAATAGACTGTTTCAATTAATTACTTTAAACTTTAAAACCAAAATTGAATTTCCCCACAACCCTACGATGACAACTTAAACATCTGCAAGACATTGCATTCACGGCGGAATCCTTTATACGCGCCATTTCACAAAAAGAACCCTCGCAACCCTCCCTACTTCTTCCTCACCCCCGATCACCAGCGGCGCTCGTTTCCTCAAAAAGACATCCATCCATCCATCCATCCGACACGGCGCAACCTGCCAGCAGCGCGCGCTGATTGGAACCTCGCCCCATCGCGGCGCCGGAAATTCGGTTCATTACCTATATATACATATAGCATCACGCGTATCGATCGCCCGCCGAAGAACAGAAAAATCCCACGAGTGAGACGAATACGTCGTCGTCGTCATTGTAGCTCTTCTCGCGTACCGTACTCATTATATCCGAAACAATGAACGGTGCGGAATTCCGCGGAGGAGTAGAGAGGAGCTCGCGCAGTAAAAGAAGGTAAACGCGCGCGTAAGCTCATTACCCGGCTGGCGTTAACGTATGGCCTCGTTAGCGGGACCTTCCGCTATTATTGGGAGGCGGTTTGCAAGCGAGTTCCCGCGGAAGAGGTGTTGCGGGTAATGGATTGTTCTATTTCTTGAAGAAGAGGGGGAGAGGAGATTAACTCTTGCAAATTGATTATTACGCGGTAAAGCCGGTGTTGATTGTGTTTTGAGGAGGAGGAAAAGAGGTCTAAGTGGTTGAGGAAATTTTTTCCTCGTTAAGGTAATCTTGTATCTGGTATATACGAGGTGACTTAAATGAAGCGCGTAATGGTTACCTTAATTTTGGAATTTCAATGAATAGAAACCGATATTCATTAAGGAAATTTTTCACCGTTCGTTGAATATTCACCTTGCAGTTTTAAAACTGTGACTATGAGCGAGCACTTTAATATTAAACTTTATCGAGCAGTCTGTTTAATGGATGGACTGTTATACAGTTCTGAAACTATCCAGCGGATCGTTGATCAATACGTTCTTTAACTTTTATCGTGAAATGTTCTAAATTGATATTAGCGTCGAACAAGTATATTTTTAAATTTAAACATCTATTACAAGGTAATTCTGAACGTAATCTGTTGAACATTTCAAACCTTCGAAATTTCGTAGATTTCTATTCAATCTATTTCTGAAATTCTCTCAAGCGCACAACATATAGTTATCAAAAAGAAGAAGAAAAGGTATAAAGTCTCGTGTCTCACGCGTCGGTCCCTTTATTTTCCTCGTATACCCGTGTAATACGGCCGTGTCTCCGACGTATACTCTCGAACACAGACCGGCTCCCTGCCGTCCCACTGTCCGCCATCCTCGCACGTCCTGAGATAAGAGCCTTCCAATCTGAAGCTCCTTCTGCACCTTATGTGGCACTTTGCTCCTACGGGATAATCCAAAGCTCCCGATGGATGTCCCGGGCATCTCATCTGTAGACAGACACATAGACGCGCGCGCTCGCGCACATCCGTTTTGTAAATGTGCGAAAACTTTCAGAGAGGAAATATGAGGGATCACCGTTATTAGCTATGTAATGGACTGGAGGAGT
>JAPYZO010003758.1:0-12167 GCA_030522905.1 Torymus flavipes | reverse complement strand
TTAAATACCGTAAGGTAATGAATAATATTCTTAATATGCCATAAACAATGTATATATGGGTTTTTTTGTAAAATAATTTTTTTTATATTTTGCTTGAGAATGCAGCAAATGTAATAAATGAAAATAACAATAAAATCAATAATTCCCCCTCACAAAAGATTAATCGGCAAATGTAATAAAGAGATAAAGGAAATCCCATTACGCAATGAAAGAACCATATTTCACAAAAAGAAAAGAAAATAAAAATCGCAGAAAACGCTGCAGCGCAGCATCAGACGAAATTCTTTCTTACCTCGCCGTAAGTGGGCGTCTGGAACGCCGGGCAGCGCGAGCTCTTCGAGACGCAGGTTCTCTCGTCCGCGGCGAGCACTAAATCGTCCGCGCAGACACAATAGTAACTTCCGGGCGTGTTGATGCAGTCGCCGTTGCAGCCGCCGTTGCGGTAGAGGCACTCGTTAATGTCCAGACACTGGCTCGTGTTCCTACAGCAAACCAAGAGAAATAAATTTTTTGACAAACCGCGTGCACTCACCGGTCAAAGCGCCGCGTAATTACCTTCGATTTGCGTAGAATCCGGAGTAGCAGGAGCAAGCGTAGGAGCCGAGGCCGTTGATGCAAATCTGCTCGCACCTACCGTTATCCCGCTGGCATTCGTCAATGTCTGCAAGGGAAATTTGTTAGCGCGGCGAGCGCGCGCACGCTTTAGTCATTAGTTTTATGGCGGTTTGGCATTTTTACGCTACATATACATACCCACGCAGCCAGTTGAGTCTGCCTTGAAGCCGGCGTTGCAGCCGCAGCGGTATGAGCCCGGAGTGTTAACGCATCCGCCTTCGCAGTAAACGTTACCCTGCGCGCACTCGTCTATATCTGTAAAATTAAAGGAATTACTTTCGTTAAGTATACCCGACGCATTATTAACGTGACAAATAGGGCTGGAGTGTTTTCGCGCACGGGTAATCGATATGAGAGGCTACTCACCAACACAAACGTTATTCCTCATCTCATAGCCAGGCCTGCACCTACACTCGTGCGAGCCGTGCGTATTGACGCAGTCGTGCTCGCAGCCGTGACTCCCCTCCGAGCATTCGTCAACGTCGACGCAGCTCGAGCTGTTCGATTCCAGTCTGCGGAAGCCGTCGCGGCACGAGCACACAGCTCTGCCCCCGTCCACCCGGCAAATGTGTTCGCAGCCCCCATTGTTTCTCGTGGAGCAAGGATTATCCGAATAGCACTGTCGACCATCGCTGTGCAGCCTATGGCTGTCGGGACAGTCACACCTGTACGAGCCAGCCTCGTTGCGGCAGTGATGAGAACAGCCGCCGTTGTTGGCCAAACACTCGTCGATGTCCTCGCACGTTCGATTGTTCGTTCCCAGCTGGTATCCCGTGGGACACTCGCACTCGAAGTTGCCTTTGGTGTTGCGGCAAGTATGGGAGCAGCCGCCGTTTTCGCTGGCGCACTCATCGATGTCCTCGCAGGTGTTGGCATCGAGATCGAGCTCGAAGCCCTCGGAGCAGTGGCAGATGAAGCCGCCCTCGATGTTCTCGCAGAGGTCAGGACAGTTACCGTTATCTACCTGGCACTCGTCGATGTCGATGCAGGTTCTCTCGTCAGCGTCAAGGTACATACCTAGCGGACACGTGCACTTGATGCCGCTTGCATAGTTATAGCAGGTGTGAGAACAGCCGCCGTTGTGAGCTTTGCAGTGGTCAGCGGCGATGCAGGTTTTCGAATCATTCGCCCAAATGTGACCGTCGGGACAGATACACTTGTAGGAACCTAAGGTATTCAGGCACTCGAAGAAACAGATGCCTGGTGTGCTTTCGCACTCGTTTATGTCGATACAGGATTTTTCATCGTCGTCGAGTTTGTAGCCTTCGGGACAGTAGCAGTGGTAGCTGCCAAGGGTATTGTTGCAGAATTTTGAACATCCTCCATTATCGTGGGCGCATTCATTGACATCAATACACGTTGAATTATCGGAGTGTAAATAATGGCCTTCGCGACATGTACACAGATAGCTTCCAAGAAGGTTCAAACAATTATGAGAGCAGTTGTGAGTCGATACGAGGCATTCGTCGATGTCCACGCAAGTTTTCTTATCGTCTGGTAATAGAATGTAACCTTTTGGACATTCACAGTAGTAACTACCTTCCAAATTTATACATTTATGAGAACATCCAGTCTGGACGTCATTTTCAAACTCTTCACATTCATTAATGTCTTCACAGGTCTTGGAATCGGATTGAAGACTAAAACCTGCGGGGCAGGAACATAGAACAGAGTCGGTATTTACGTCGACGTTGCAATAATGCGAACAGTTTCCATTGTTGACTGAACATGCTTTTGATTCTGTGCAAGTAACATTATCACTCGTTAGAGCATTGCCAGAAAAGCATGAACAATGAAAGCTACCAACTGTGTTAACGCAAATTTGAGAACAATTTCCATTATCAATGAAACATTCATTAATATCGTCGCATAATGTGCTATCCAGAGAATTCACTGTAAATCCAGGATTACACGTACATTCGTAACTTCCGTAGGTATTTATACAACCATGAGTACAGTTATCCTTACTTTCCAAACATTCATCAATATCAATACAAGTTGCATTATTGTAACCTAATCTCATTCCATCAGGACATCTACAAATAACTGCATCGTCCTTCATTTCACAGTAATGGCTACAACCTCCATTATTCTTCGAGCATGCATTCTCTGTAATACATGTAGCTTCATCTTCATCTAAAATCATTCCACTTGGACACGTGCAGTTTGTGTTTCCATTTTCGTAATGGCAGTAATGTGAACAACCACCATTTTCAATAAGGCACTCATTAACTTCGACACAAGTCCTTTTATTTTCTAACAGGTGCTGATTTTGCGGACATTTACATTGCATACCACCTTCGATATTTTCGCACTCGTGAGAGCAACCACCATTATTATTCAAACATTCATTGATATCTTGACATGTTTTTTTATCATTATCAAGTTCATAGCCTTCTGGACAGTGACAATTATTTTTACCATCTATTATAAAACAGTCGTGGGAACAATCATGAGCTCCCTCGCAAAGTTTCATTTGTATACAACTTCTATTATCTTTATCCAAAATATAGTTTTCAGGACAATAACAAGAATATCCACCAACGTAATTCCGACAATAGTAAGTGCATTCGTGTAAATTTGTAGAACACTCGTCTACATCACTACAAGTGCGTTGGTCTTCATTAAGTTTATGCCCATCTGAACAAGAGCATATAAAACTACCGGGAGTATTAAAGCATCCATCTGAACATTCATCTAATCCTAAAGAACATTCGTTGACATCTTGGCAGGTTGAGTGGTCGTGTAATAATTCATATCCTGCGTTACATTCACATTTAAATGAACCTTCAGTATTTACGCAACTATGAGAACATGTATGAGTACCTTCGGTACATTCATTTACATCTCTACAAGTCTTTTCATTCTCTGATAATTCAAAACCTTCTGGACAACCACAACGGATTTTTTGCCCATCTCTTTCACAAGTATGGGAACAACCGTGTTGTTTTAAACAGTAATTTTCATCTAAAACGCAAGTTCTTGAGTCTTCGGACAGAGACCATTTTAATGGACAAATACACTCATAACTACCTTCTTTATTTACACATTCATGGCTACAACCGTGAATTTTATAATAACATTCATCAATATCTTTGCATCCAAAGCCATTGATTTCCAGTTCATAACCACTATAACATTCACATTTAAAACTTTCATTTTCTCGGATACACTTATGAGCACACGAAGCATTTGCGCACGGATCTGAGAATATACATGTGTAACCATTTCTATCGAGTATCAAACCTTCTGGACAATCACAGCGATAAGATCCATGAAGATTAAAACAGGCATGAGAACATTGATGTTCTTCTTCAAAACACTCATTAATATCTTCGCACTGTCCATCTTTTCCCAATTTCAAACCAATGGGGCATGACTTTTCATCATCGCATGTAAGGCCATCATCTAAAAGTTTTACGTTACCGGGGCAAGCGCATTTATAACTTCCTGGAGTATTTATACAATCATGTGAGCAGTCATGCTCATCTTCTTTGCACTCGTCGAAGTCTTCACAGGTTCTACCATCTTTCTGCAGCATAAAGCCATTAGGACACTGGCAGTGATACATATCACCTTGTTTAATACAATTATCAGAACAATTTAGTACTTCGCAGGATATAGATTGTGTACATGTTTTGAGGTTTTCCGTAAGTGACATGCCAATAGGACATGAACACGAATAAGTACCGTTTTCGTTATGGCAACTATGAGAACATTCATGAATTCCACGCGAACACTCGTTAATATCTTCACAGCTTCTTCCATCGTCGCCTAAAATAAAGCCAGAAGGACAGTCACAGCGGTAAGAACCGAGAGTATTTGTGCATTTGTGTGCGCAAAAATCATTTTTATTGGCACATTCGTCGATATCCTCGCAGGTTCTACCATCTTGTGTGAGGAACCAGCCCATTGGGCAAATACACTTGTAACTTCCAATTTCGTTAACACATTCTTCACTGCATCCATGATTTCCTCTCAAACATTCATTAATATCAACACACGTAATACTATCAGTCGCTAATTCGTAACCACTAGAGCAAACACAACGCGGTCCGTCCGCGGTATCTAAGCACTCATGAGAACAACGAGTCCGTAAATTGGCACAGGTATTTATAACTTTAACTGATTCACAAGTAGAGTTATCAGTTTTTAAGGTAAGTCCTTGTGGGCAAGAGCACATATAAGAACCGTCGGTATTGGTACAAATGTGTGAACAAGGTTTCGGATCTCTTGTACACTCGTTAATATCTAAACAGGTTACAGAATCGTCGTCCAACTCGTATCCAGGATGGCATTCGCAGAAATAACTACCCTCTGTATTTGTACACCTATGGTCGCATCCATGACTACCTTCATCATCCTCTTCACATTCATTAACATCTGCAAATAAGCAACAGGTCAGTAATTAATGACTAATAATTATGACTAATAAACTCAAACTGCACTTCTCCTTTAATTATTGCTTTTTTGAAATTGAACGATATATTGATGCTGCCACTAATATAAAATGACTAGTTGAAAATGTATTAACTGTAATATTCAGTTTACCGCGTTTCCACAAAATTACAAATAATTCACGTAGTTCATTCCATGTTTAGCACTCGAAAATTATTTTGTAACAGAAGCATTTAACTAGCATAAAAAATATTGTATATGTAGAGAAAAATGTCCAACTCACCAATGCATCTTTCGCCAGTTTCGTCCTTTTTGAATCCTATTTCGCATGAAGACTCATACGAGGAAGATTCTGTTATACCATCGTCATCATAATCATCGTCTTCTTCGTCATCATCTTCAGCATCATAATCCTCTTCTTGCAATAGTTTGGTTTTCTTCTTTAATTTTGGTACGCATTTGTAGGATCCCATAGTATTTACACACTCTTCTAACTTTTCCTTGCATACTTTTTTCCTCTCGTTACACTCATTAATATCTGAAAATTGAAAACAAACATAATTTGTTGTTACATTAAAAAGTCTTAATTGCTATTTCATATGCAACAACAAACTAATTAAAACAAAAATTGTTTTCCAAAATTCATAGCATTTGACAACTTCTATACGTGACTAATATTAAAAAATCAATCAATATAAATATACTTAAACAACCATTCACTTACAAAAATCAGTTAAAAAAAAAAATTAAAAAAAAATTATGCCACTGCCAGTGACATACATTCCCATACGTACCCTGACACGTTCTGTAATCGTCGCCGAGGACGTAGCCCATCGGGCAGAGGCAGAACGCGCTGCCGAGCGTGTTCTCGCAGTTATGCGAGCAGCCGCCATTGTTTTCCGCGCACTCGTCGACGTCCTCGCAAGTGCGATTGTCCGCCCTCAATTTATAACCCGGAACGTCGCCGCAGCTGCACTCATAACCGCCCGGCAGATTGTTGCACATCCGCTCGCATGGCCCCCGGCCTCCGTTCGACGCGCACTCGTCGATATCTGTATGGGCATACGAGCGCAGTTTGCGCATCGGAAAACATTGTTAATCGGGGCGCACAGGTGAATAAATAAAAGTGAGTGACAGGGCGCGCGGTGGCTTGGAATAAAGAAGTTGTGTGGAAAGAATGGAGATGGGTGTTGGGATAATGGTAATGGGATGTTCGTGCGGTATAAATAGTTGTACGGATCCATATTGCTTATTTAGTTATTCGATAATATGAATATCCAAATATCAAATCAATGTTCAAATAATAGAAAGTAACATAACTAAGCGATTAATAATTCACAAATTACTATATAAATGTTGATATATACGTCACATCATTTGAAAATTTATTCAACTATAATTACTGAATACATATCTACCCATCAAGCACATAATTAAACATCGATTATCAATGCAACAATTAACAACAAGAACGAAAAAAACCGTCCGAAACAGAATTCCGCAACTGCGATTAATAATTCCGCGCATTCGCAGACCCATCAACGATAGGAATTCCGATGACGCGCGCGCGCCTATGCGCGATGTGTAGTCGGGGTATGGGGCGACGGAGGAAATAGTATAAATCATAATGAACCTGCGCATGATTTATTGTCGCCGCCGAGCTGGAATCCGTCCCGGCAGTCGCAGTGGAAAGAGCCCGGATCGTTTCGGCAGATGTGCGCGCAGCCAGCAATGCCCTCCTCGCATTCGTCGATATCTGCAACACACACGTGCAATATATGTATAAATACACATGCTCAGGAAATATTTACCAGATATACGGGAGGATATTAATAAAAACTTTCTACCGCGCTATCGTTGGCAATCCAATTTCCGGACGACGACGTACCTCGAGGTAGGTACACACACGCATTGTACCGCGCGAATTTTTCGCCCGAATAACTCTGATTTTATCCGTTAATGGCCGGGTAATTTCGGCGTATCGCCGTCCCGGTGGTGGGCTTTTGGGCTTTTTCTGGTAGCGTTTTGGGGTAAAAATAATAAGTGGGTTGGGGCTGCATAAGGTGGTTTTGATGAAGAATTTTTTCATTACTTTCTTTTAGTATTTTTTTTTTTTTTTAATGATATTTTTATGTCAGGTATAAAGTTGCACCGAGCAATATATTACAAAATTCATACTTTAATACGCTTTTCCGCGAGTAAGGATCTCAAAGTAACGTTTAATATATGTCAGAGTGAAAATATTAATAGACCAGAAAATGTGAAAACCGCAAATGTTAGACCGACGTTAATAATTTATATTTAAATCCATTTTATATATCACGTATCGTAAAATTGGAACCGCTGCATTTGCCATTAAAATATACAAACATGTCAATCCCATAATATAACGATTTTACACAATTTTAAATCCCATTACCAACTTAAGACGCCCATCATCGCCGCTTTATATAATTTTTCCGCTCACCAGGAAATATAGAATTCCGCGGCGCTAAACCCCGTAAATCCATTCCACACCCAGCCGCTCGATTGTCACATCGCGAGCGATTTTCGAACGGACAGGTGCAATTCCCTCGCGTGCGCGCAAAAATACGAGAGAGAGAGAGAGCGAGTGCCTATACGTGCCGGGCTTGTCTCTTCTCCCTCCCATGGGCTAATAGACGCGCGATCGTGCGCTAATCCACGCGACAGTCACGGGGCTTAACTTATGTGCGCATCCGCGCTTGTCAACCCCCGGAAAAAGCGGAATTTCAGGGCTGCAGAAAATCGTCGCGCGACACTTCTTGAGCGCGCCATCTCGGCTGACGTTTATTCGCGTGTGCGTTGTTTGACGTTCGTAAAAATTTGATGACGTCGGTTGTCGCTGTCATGTACATACAGGTGTGCAGGTTTCGTATCAGAACGCGTTGGCTAATTTGAGAATACTGTGATGGGAAGTTGATCTCGCGGTCTTAGAGAAGTTTCAGTTATAAATAAATTGAATTTTTTATGCGTATATCCGGACAATAATATATTATTTTAGTTAATTTTCGTAAACCGTTGTATTGGAAATCGATTCTGTACGCCTCAATAAATTAATAAAGAAAAACTGTTCTTTAAAAGCATAATAAAAAAATATATCTTTGATTGCGAAAACCGTATATTATATTAAAATGGAAAATATCGGGAAAAATATAAAATAATACCAGCATGCATATATATGTGAATCTGAAATAAACGTAAAATTCCTATGTCATAAACTCCATTCCTCTTCGATACGAAAAAACACAGCAAAATACCATCACATTATTAACTTTTTATAATTCACGACTCTTTCGCAATTTCGATCCGCCACCGAGCACGCGTAACAAAATTATACGGCCGGAAGTCGCCTCGCTACATCGACGCATAGCAAAGACACACCATCGATTCGGCGACTTCAATTACGCTCCATAATCTATGAAATTACCTCGCGCGTGTATCAAAGGCATCGCAAAGAAAAAGGAAACACATGCGACGCAAGCGCAAAGAACATCAAGCGACAAGTACGAAAAGCGTGTTTTCTAGGAAAATTGGCGGCGCGCATCAAACTATATACACTCGAGCGCGCAACAAGAGAGTATTTAATTTCGCGACGATCGATCGTAACGACATCGGCCCGACGGCGATTGGCTCTGATTACTTTTCCCCGATTGGCATCTCTCTTCTATATCTCGCGCCATCATCGTTGCTGAGCCGAAGCGACGGTGCCTCGCCTATCGTCTCGCCGGAGTAAGACAATAGACGCTTCCGCATACGATCAGACGAGAGCCGTGTATATATATATACATTATACGTATCAGTGAAAATGCTAGACGTCGTTACACGGTTTTTTATTTTCCTTTTTTTCTGGAGATCGGTCGTTCGGCGATGTTAGAAAAGAAATTGGTTAATCTTGTATACCTCTAGGAAGGTTACTTTGAATTTTTGTATTATTCTTATTTTAAATAGGGTATGCGTTGATGTAAGAAGGTGCATTAAACTTACATTAAAGTTTTTGAATAAATATAATGTTTTGAAGTGCACCCTGAAAAATTGTTGATTAGACATGTATATATACAATAACATAAAAATTTTGATAACAAAAATAGTATGACAATACGGTTTAAATAAATTTAATTTAATATTTTATCAAGAAATATTAAAAACGCTTGACAATACTAAACTGTACTTCTCTAAACAAACAAATCTTCATTTCTACACCCCAATGTATCCACGACACCCATTCGCGATTTTAAATTCCGAGAAAGTCCCTCGATATCCTTTTTCCAGGATTTCCAAGCGCACACCGATCGTTTTTCTCATTATCGGAATATGTTTGACTTTTTCAGCGGCGTCATTTCGAAGATCGTGTCGATTCCATGTGCTCTTTTTTAACGGTAACGGGACGCGATCGCGACGGCCAGAGCTAATGCCAATTGATGAATGGCCGGATCTACTTCTATTTCGAGAGGAAAGTTCAAGGACGAATCGAAAGTCAATGCGGCACGCGATTCATCTCATCTTTTTTTTTCTACGAGCCCCAAGTGGAGGTGTAAATCTTTAAGCAGTGATTCGTAGTATTACGAGTTCAATGAACGTGTCTAGCTTGTAGATCCGATAAAATGTATTTTACCAATATGAATCCGATAATTTTGAATAGAACTATATATTTAAACAAATGCTTATTTTACCTTATTACGGTTGCATAGAATAATTTATACATTTTTAACTAACAACGTTATTTATATATACAGTGTGTACACACACTTTCGTTGAAATTCATAAAATTCTCATGCTTTATTATGAAATCGCGATTCATCATACGAAAGTGCACCGGCAATTAATAAATACCTAAATAAGCCATTAAGTAAACACAGACTCGCTTGTATAAAGAACAAACATCAGCGCGAAATTACCATCCGAGCGTAAATTATTTATATTTCACTCTGAAAACATTAATATTCTCTCTCTCTCGCACACACACGCGGGCAGCGCATAAAAATGATGTTTATTTTATAGTAAATGCACGAGAGCGATAAATTATTTCGCCGGCCGTTAATTACCGCGCATTTCAGTAAAATCCTCACCTGCGCAAAATCATTACACACACACACGCCGCTAAATAATGCAGCCCCGATAAATATAATCAACCCCTCCTCCCTAAACAATAAAAAGAAGAAGAAGAAAACACCCCACTAAACTTCCTTTTACCGTCGACCTAAAAGCGACAATAAAATAGAAAAGTGTACGGCCATAGTAGCTAGATGTATACACGTATATATACCTATGCAAGAGGATCCTTCGAGCCGATAGCCGTCGAAGCAGGAGCACTTGATGCCGTCCTCGACGTCCAGGCACACTTGCTTGCAGACGTTCTTCTCGCTGGCGCAGCGGCGCACCGACGGTTTAACGATATTCTCCCCCTCGACTATCGAGAGCTCTGAAACACACATTCTATATAGCTGTACGCGAGAGGGAGAGGGAGAAAAATGAGCGAGCCGGAAACGACGGCTAATGCAACTTTGCAGCGCGATATTTAATCTAGGGATGAGTCTATGTCGTTCTCTGTATGAATGCTATCACATTACTTTTTTTTATCTTTTTGCTCGAGAGTGTTGGTAAAAATACGATTCATTTTATACGCGACAGTTAGTACTCAATTTCTGTTCAGTTATTGATGAGATGTTTAAAAGGTCATTGTCCGAATATGAAATATGGATTTTACATTATCCGCATCATTAGACTAATTAACATTAAAATTTTAATAATTAACTACCGCACACGTTTGCGTTAATTAATAATTTTAAATTACATTAAATTATGAAACGGACTTCCGCGTGTGAAATAAAGTAACTTTATTTTATGAAAAATCATAAATTACGAAAATGTAACTGACAGCTTTGATTTGAATGCAATTTTACATTAATATTAAAGTTAAGGGAATGATTAACCTATACTATAAAATACATTTAAGAAATTTTTTTTTTAGAAAGTAAAGTATTAAATATTTAAGCTGCCGGGGATACTTACCGTCCTTTTTTACACATTCGGGAACAACGCCGAGCCACGTGCCGCCGCTACAATAGAGCCGGTCTTGCTCAGAATTTTTTAACACGAATCCCTCGCTGCACTCGTAAACTACCATCTGGTATCGATTGTTCGGCTCCACGGGGTTTTTCCTAAACAGAACGTAGAGGAAAATAAACTACCGTTGCTCGCTTTCCGTTTAAAGGAGCCATGTTTACTTGCTCGTGAAAGATGGGATAGGTCTGTTAAACAGGATTATTGCGTGCTCGAGATTGGCTGATTGCTCTAAAATAAACTTGCTAAAATATACTTTTACTTTACAATTTTCTTTCTTTTTTTTTTTTTAATGAAGAGGAAAAGAGATCTTCTAAAAGTATCATGGTATCATCAGGAAAAAAAAGATGTATAAAAATTTTTAGACATTTTTTCTTATCGGAACATCAGAAAATTTCGATTATCGAGTTTATGTCTACAGAAAGGTCATATTTGTCGAAAACATGCGCAATCGGAGCATGAAGACGACATTCAGGACGCTTGCCAATAAGGCTAACAAGAAGCGAGGAAAAACGTGTTTCCGATACCGAAAATATATACCTTCGATTTTGATTTTGACCTACTAAAGTTCATTTTTTGCAATTTCCGAACCAAAAATACGATGATCCCGATGCTATATTTCTAAAACATCATTTAACATTATATTTACAAAATTTTATCATTATTTTTCCTTTTTCTCCCTACAATTTATTAATCAAGTGAATAACTTTTCTATAATACTTCTTCAACTCTTCTCTTCCAACCCGAACCTCATAGTACTTTACATATTTTTTCAACCCCTTTATTTACCCCGACATACAATCTTCCAACCAATTCTCACCCACACCCAACGAAATAAACAATCTCGTCGCCCCTGTCCCCAACCTCCAGCCACCAACCCCTGATTCTTCCACGTCCACTCGAAAAAACGGTCACGCCGTTGCTGCGACAACAACACACTCCCGCGAAACGAACCTGACGATCTTGGTGAGATTGGCATTCTCAACGAGGGGCGGCTTAACGGGCGCCCTGCCAGGTCCCCGCTGCTTGCCGTAGCAGCTAGCGTCTAACACCGCTACCACCGTCTCGTTCAG
>JAPYZO010003757.1:0-35284 GCA_030522905.1 Torymus flavipes | reverse complement strand
TAAAATTTACAAAAAGTTTTATAAAATTTACAAAAAGTTTTATAAAATTTATAAAATTTATAAAACTTTTTGTAAATTTTATAAAACTTTTTGTAACAATTGCCAAAAAGTTTGGTAAAAATTTTGGATTTTCAGGTCTGCCTCGGGATTACAAAAAGTTTGGTAATTTTTACTGAAACTTTTGTAATTTTTACTGATTTTCTTCTCTCCGTGATATGGTTAATTATATCTACCCGGGATAATACAGTTAAAATTACGTGGTTCTTTGTATACCTATACTCAACCCAGTATTCGTCTAAAAAAAGTAAAATGATAACAAACAGCTCAAATTTCACTTAGATGTAAATATCTCAGACAATGTTAAAGAAAAGAAAAATTGACAATAAAGAGCCGTTGCGCAACAAATCGACGACGACGCGAACAAACCCGTGTAGATCGAGAAAAATTCATGGATTCCACTTTCTTCCTCTCCATCTTTTTTTCCCCCCTACAGCGTGAGTATTCCTCCCAGGGCTCGATTTTCCCGCGGGACTACAGCATCGCGTTATATTGCCCACGTGCGCGCGCGGAGTAAACTACGTCGCTGTAGCAGCAGCCTTTTTACCAATTACGCGTAATTGGCGTAAATATTTCGCGGCGACACAGGGATATATACACGCGCTTTTGTTTTATTCCGGGTGTATATATAGTAGGGAGCTCCCGGTGATCGTTAATTTTTCACGGGCGCGACACTTTGATTTCGCTGCCGATCGATGAGAAGAGGGGGGGGGGGGGGGTTAGGCGACACGCGACGACTGCGAATTCGCCGAGAGAGCGAGAGGTGGTGTTCAAAGTGCGTAGGAGGGTGATGCCGCAGTTTTTCTGCGGGGTGGGGATTGATTGAGATGCTGCTCGAGTGGATTTCGAGGAGGTTTAAACGGCGATGGGTTCTTTATTTAGGCTATACGCGACGACGACGACGGCTGATTGGAATTTTTCTTTCAGAGCTGCTATTAGCTGACAGAGGCGAAGGGAATTACTGAGTTCGTTAAGTTCAGAAGGGATTATGGGGGCGAGAATGCCTTTCAAGTGTACATGTTTGGAAGTCGTGACTTTGTATAGACTTTTGGCTTAATAATTGAGAAATATATTTAGGGTCGGATGATAATTAGAATATAATCAAAGTTTTCGTATATATTGTTTTATATAATCAGAGAGCGCTATGAATATAAAATACGCCATTACCTAATATCCAAATACAAATTTTCTCATTATAATATTTGGATATGTCAATCATAAGATAATTTTCGCAGCACAAACGCAAATTACAGTATCATACAGTTAAAAATATCTTCCCCGTAATATTTCCACCTAAAAAGCTCACTTATCAAGTCTCTCTCTCTCCACTCAAGCTCGGCACCGTGGCGCAGTTCCCTCAAGTCCCGTGATGTAGCGCGCGCTCGCTCGCGTCATGTACCAGCGTGTCTCCATCCCATCCTCATAAATAATTAAACGCCTCGCGAACGTCCTAAATCGCATTACAAGCGCGCCGAGACGACGACGACTCACGAAATAATATAAGAAAAGTCCCCCTTCCTCTACTCTCGCGCAGCGGTACATACCGTTTTCAATTTCCCATCCCGGCGCGCGCGCGCGTTCCTCCTAACGTATAAAACGTGTCCCTCGCGCAAAAGAGAGATAGAGAGAGAGAGAGAGAGAGAGAGAGAGAGGAAACAAAAAAAAATTGGCACATCGAGTGAATCACCGAAGCACTTTATCCGATGCCCCTGCGCGCCGAGAGAGGACACACAGACTCGCCGCTCGCGCGCGATCAGCCCGCGATAGCGCCTATACGACGACGACGACGAGGGACAAAATAAAAGGGGGAGAGAGAGAGAGATAGCGGTCGCGAGGTCGTGCGTTTTACACAGGCGGGGTCAGCCGCGGTCTTTACCGTTAGCATGAAGCGCATCCGCGAGCCTTCGCGTGTACACCACGCGCTCCGTGGCCGAGCAAGATGGATGGGTAGATAAAGGAGCGAGAGAGAGAGAGAGAGAGGAGAGTGTGCGGTTGACGGTATACGCGATGGGTTACGCGCGAGGAGAGGAAAGAAAGTATGTAAAGGAGTAGGTATAAGGTTGTGCGAGAGAGTAGTGTGTGCTAGATTCGGGGAGAGGATGAGCCGCGCGCGGACGAGGCATAAGGTGCATGCATGCACCGAGCGCGGAAAGCTGTATCGTCTTTGCTGATGCGAGGATGGTGATAGAGGCTCTGAGCTGGTGATTTAGGGGACTGGGAGCGCCAGCTCCAAGATTGGTGGTGGTTGCTTTTTTTTAGTTTTTTGTATTAACGTTGTATCGATTCGATTCAGCGATTAGTGGCCATTTTAATTTCAAGTTGAAAGTGTAGTTGTATAGGTTGATCGGGTACCCGAAGATAACATTTTTTGAATTTTTTTTCCTATGAGAAGGTTTAAGAAAAATTTAGAAGCGGTACCGTTCTGTGGTTGGTTTGCTATGTGAGAACTGAAATTGAGAGCGGGAGGGAAGAGTGATATTACATTCGCAGGAAAGCATCAATTGCGCATATAATTAGTGAGCGTTATTAGGTAATCAAATACAAGTATAGATTGGGCATGATTAATGAGGCGAAGCATTATCTGTACCCGTACATTGATTTCCTGAAAACGGGAAACTAATTTATTTAAGAGAAATTGTCGATAGCGTTAGAATTAAAGAAAGCTAATATATTGACCAAAATACTTGATGCATTTCTGATTGTTTTGTTTCAATTGAATCATTCATAAACGATAAATTAAGCCGCCACAATAGTATCAAATCGGCAAGATTTGAATCATCTCGATAGGTATACTCATAATACAGCTCGTTAATTAGCAACCCGCCTAACTTATCAGCCCGCTAAATCACCTATTACGCAAATGAAGTGAGCAGTCTATCAATAACTGTTTCTGTAATTCGTAAAAGCCACAATAGATCAGCACACAGGCACGCCGCTTAATTATGTTGACTATTGACCAATGATCACACACATACATTCCCAAATCCAGCCAACAAGCCACTCGCAAATATATACACTCGTTGCTAATTCTAAACCGATGAAACCCAGCTGCAGCCGTTTTAACGATTCATCTCGAGACAAGCTTGCGCTGCACTGCACGACAAATCCTCGCGCACACACACGCAGATATAGCAGAAGACAACGGCCGCTGGGCCTTTAAAAAATTACGGACACAATATGAACACAGCTGAACGCGCAGACGCGAGGGGATATATAGATAAGGAATAAAACGAGTGACCGCTTGCTGCAGCAGGTAGGTATATATACGCGCTCATCGCGCGCATGCGCGCTTACTTCCTTCCTTCCCGCGGCGCGCGCGTACACCGAACATAAATAAGAACACGGCTGCGCGCGGTTGAGCTTGTAGCACTGCCGCTGCTGCATCTGCATGAATATGCGCGGCCGGTGTACCTACGTACGCGTATATGCGGGAAAAATTGTTCGCAGATGCACTCGTGTGATGCCGAACTGCCGGTAAACCGTGTGATCCTTTAGATTGCGTGTATATGCTTTTGGTTTACGAGCGGCAGCGGGAAGGAGGCGAGCGTATTATAGGGGAAGCTCTTTGGTAAGTTTAGGGATGGCGATGTTATGGAGGTATGGGATATGACAAATGTGCACAATGGGATATAAGTTTGAATATGTTTGCGTTATCAATTTTAGGTTCCGAAAAAAAGTGGAAGACATGAGTCGACGTTAATGCACGTTACACTTGTAAGAGCCAAAGTATATGTTGCAACGATGCTTATAAACGCAACCCGACTATATGTGTAATCCGTTATCAACGTGGCACGTTTAAAAGTTAGATGCTCGAGTGTTTTAAACTTCGGACTAGAAACTTATATCGAATTTGGGACTTGGCGATAACCTAGAAGCGGGGCAATGAGTTCATCCTACGGCGGAGAATCGAAAAGTTTGATGACGGCCCGCTTTATATAATATATATATACCGTCGTTTGAGTGCTTCATTGTTCCGCTATCCGACTTTTAATTAGATTGTTCGTCATACAATGGTGCATCGTGTTTTCCCGTTTAATAAACTTTCTATAATCTTCGACGCATTGTGTGTAAGATTTTTCAGAACGAGCGTCGTATTTTTTGTTTATTATACAAATGCGAATAATGTGCTTATAAATATGCAAGCATTTGTTAGGCGCGTTGTTCGACATTGTCTCAATGAATTCTCTTCTTGTAATGTTTCAGGTAAGGAGGCGACTTTCTTTCCGATGTAAATTAGGGAGAGCAGTGTTCGACTCTGTGAGTTTCACTTTTCATTCTATTCCGCGATCGTTATTTTTAGTATACAACTTCAACGCTACATGCAGCCGATTACTTATAGAGGTTTGCCACGAAAGTGTTGAATTTTTTTTAAAACAATAGAAAAATTCAAAAGAGCTTCGCGCGTCTTTTTCTGTTGTTGAGGTTGTGCACACTATTTTTCATTATGATTTAGTTTTAATTAGTCTAAATCATAAGATAATTAGATACATTTTTAAAGCAAAAGATCAAATGTTTTATTTTAATTAATTAGCAGTTCTATAAATACTTGAGTTTCAAAATTCAAATCTGGCACATTTTTCAAATAATAAATAAATGTTTTATGTTTACTTCGAACTAAATTAATAAGAAATAAAATTTCTTACATAATCACTGATTGCAGCCAACATATTTAAGAGTCGGCTGCAATGCTGATTTTACAATGCAGTTTATTATAACGTTTAGATCAGAATTCATTCCAAATTGAAAAATATCTACATTAAAACCAAGAGCACGAAATTTTTAACTGCGTGTATATTTTGAGAGACTTCTGCAGCGACCAAGCAATAATCGAGTCCTCGCGTGTACTGTGCGTTCATTTCGCCCCGTCACAGTCACCGGCCGTCCCGTGTTCGCTCTCTCATATAACCTCGGTCACGTGCGCACACACACTCGGGCATAAGTCACGGCGGCTTCGCGTTTACGCTCCCACGCGCAAAAGCGGCTTCATCTGTCCGCTCCGAACGAGAGGTAGGAGGAGGAGGGGGCATGTATCGCGCGCGAGGATCGTTCCTTCCTCGTGCCGCCGCGTGTGTATACCGTACGGTGCGCGCGAGCGCAGGGTTCGATGGAATCTGAACGCCGCTGCAGCGGGAGAGAGAGAGATTTTTTGCGCAAGATTCGCGAAAAATTCGCGGGATGTCGTATAATGTTTGTGTGTATGCGCGGCTTTCGATTGTTTTCAATGAAAAATGGGGAGATGGGGTCGGCCGCGAGTTGTTTATTGTAATGGAGTGAACCGTGAGTTGGTCTCGGGAAATAAATTACGAATTTATAGATGACTTTTTAGGTTTATCGGTGTCGGATGATAAATGAAGGACTTCGAATGTCAGAGTTCCTGAATCCACGTATCAACGCAAAATAAGCAACATTAAAAGCCAAAGCGATCGTCGCTTACAATTCTAATTAGTAGCCATTCATCGCTCAACATAAAGGCCCCTAAATATCTTCGACATGTCGCACAAAAAGCGTTACGTAAACCTGTCACATATAAGAAGCGGCCGCTCGGACTATTAGGCAACGAATCGACAGCCGCGCTCTCCTCGTACTATATGGAGGATGGGAAAAAAAGAAATTCCCCTTCGTCGTGTCGAGTCATCATCTGCCTTCTCGCGACGACAATAGTTGGCGTTTCTTACCGCGCTCGCGCGAGATCCCCATTCTACGCGATGAAGACCGCGCGCGCAAAAAAAAGATGATGCCGTTTTGTATGAGCTCGACGTGAACGCAAGCGCGCGGATGCTTTGTCCGGCTTTACTTCTCCTTGATGCGTAGTTTTTGTGCGGGTAAGTGGTGGAAAGAGGGTTGCGGAAAGTATCGGTATTTTGCACGTAGTTTTGAGGTATTGATTGATCAAAGTCATTTATACTTTGGTTAAGGTTTATTTTAACACCGACTAATATCAAATTCATCGGATTTCATTTTACATTCAACGTGATTGTTATTTCGATCGCCACAGGAAACAGCGACATTTATAAACCATAACGGTACTCCAGCTACTAAAAATATGACAACTTTAGCAAGGACTGAATACGAAATCAAAATTACAGATAAACTTCCTTCATCAATAATTCAACCGCGATTCAAAAAGATTATTTCTAAATCGCCCATTACACCTTCGCATTACAAAAACGACATAGCGAGCGACCGAGTCATTAACAGTTATTTGCAAAATCGCATCTCACCGTTATCGGCCATTACCCTAATCGATCGCTGCGCAACTTCTTCCCATAGCGTATAAATAACTCAGGCCACCTGCGCAAAACGAGACCCAATCAAACGCTTCCTCTCTCTCTATACTCTTACCTCTTCATCAAGTCCACCACCACCGTAGCTGCAATAAAACTATATATATAATGCATGCATTCCTTCCTTATACTCACGTGCTCGCGCACCGGCTAATTAATATCGATCCTTATGATTTCCACTTACCCGCGTGCTCGTGCATAAATCACGCGCGCGCCTCGCTTTCAATTATCTCTTCAGGTTACGCTTCATTAGAGAGGGAGAGGGCGACCCGGCGAGAAAATTAGCGCGCACGAACGTATAATATATAATAAGCGCGGAGAAGCCCACATCGTAAAATATATAAAGTTGTAGAAGGGAAAGACCCACTAGCTTTCACCTAATGCCAGGGCGACAAGCTCCCGTTGATTCGCTCACGGGGGGTGAGTTTTGCATGCAAATCCCGCGCGAGCGAGCGACAGACACCGGCGCATAATAAACATCCGGCTTTATCCTCTTTGCCCCTTGCCTCTCTTTTTTGTGCCCTCTTCTCTGGCGGGTGCGCACGCTCTTGTGTATAATAAATATGATTTCCCGACCTCTTTGCGCAGGCCGCGCACGGGGTGTATGAAAACTCGCGGGCTGCTCACCAGTTGCTCGTTATACGCGCGCCGGCTTTTCTCACTGCGGTGCAGTGCGTAGGCGCGCGTCCCAATCATCCTCATTATTTATTTTTCTTCCGCTTTGCTACTCATTTATGTGGTCCGTTGTAGAAGCTGCTATGTTACTACTGCTGCTGCTTTCTCTCTCTCTCTCTCTGTGAGTTTGTTTGGGTATGCAATATCGTATTTTTTAATTGCTTTTTATGCGTTTTTAATGGGATTACTAGGAGAGCTGGTTCTTTCTCTCGGTCAGTAGTACTTTCAATTATATATCTATACATTTAACGAAGAATTATTGTGAACGTAATTCTACTCGACTTTATTTAATTAAATATATACATATTTTTATAATTCTATGCTGCAAGTGTGTATCTCATATTGTAGAGGCAAAAGGTTTAAAAAATTGAATAATGCAACCACATAATTATTTTAAAACAATGTTATTTATTTATACATTCTATTTTAATTCATCATACCAAATAATAGAATAGAATACAAAATTTCAAATTCTCAAAAAACCATTATCAGTGAACCTCTTGCATTTGATAAGTGTGAATTTTCATTTACATTCAATATCGAAGACACAATATCCCTCAATTCATCGAGCTTTTTATTTCACTTATAACCGACAGATACCTCTGACAAGTCTATCAAAGAAAAAGCACTTCTCACCCCACTGCCAAAACCCCGCAAGTCATCCCGATTTCCCACCCCACCGTACACTCACCCGCGTTTCCTCGCATGTTCAAGGTTACAAACGCCCGCATCAATCGCACAGGAGACGCACAATCGCCTTTGTACTCACCCACCAAAGTCACTAACTCGACGTCCCTCTCTCCCTCACAAATGCCACATTAAACGTACGGACAAACGCGCGCAAAGTTCCTTTGAGCGCGGGAAAAGCGCGACGGCTGCAGTACTGCATATATGCACCGTTTTTGTGTGTGTGTCGCGCAACAATTTAATCTCCGCGGTAATAATAACGTTGCGCGCGCGCAAGCGCTGCGAATCGCGGCAGCGGCAGCCTTTTGCACGTTTGTTTATGCGCGTATTATACACCACGCGGCGGCCCGTATGCTCTCCGCGTGCACCACTCGTATATAATATTTTTCGCTCTCTCTCTCATCGTCACCGTCGCGGCCTTATAGCGCTACTTTGCGCCAGTTGTTTATGCATGCGCGCGCTCGTTGAGCTAAATCATTTCGGCATCGCTATGATCGCAATTTTGCGCCGCTACTGGGGCGCTCCGGTATCGTTTGAATTTTTATTTCTTCATTTCGAAAAGGTTTACGACGTGTTATTTGCATGCTTAATGGATTTTTAAATGAAAGGAGAGCTATTAATATTGTGGTGTTAGACCCTTTTGCGACTTTAATAAACACATTAGGTGAACATATATATTAAATTTACGGCTGCACGATAGCAAGACAATACAATATTTCTGTAATTATTGTCTCGCTCTTGTAAATTCTTGAAAATTTTTCTCTTGTCTTGGACTTTTTAGTCAATATGAAAAGTATTATTCTTGATCATATCATGCCTCATCACCCCCGGCTGTTTGAGTTTAAAAATTTTTTAAATAATGGACTCGCTTGTGGTCGTACGTCTACGTAAGTTTCTTTTTTGCGTGGACCTCGCGTCCCCCGACTATTTCGGATATGAGTTTTTTAAATAATTAATTCGTTCACTTTCCCTCTCGAGTATTTGGGTTTTAGATCTTTCTTATTAATTCACTGTTAAAAATTTCCTTAAATTTAATAAACTTTCAATTCACTAAATTTTAAGAATAATGTAACTATAAACGCAATTTAATATACAAATACATTAAGTTTAATAGAAAAAATAAGAAAATATCGGCATAAGTATAATTGGCCAGATATGAAATTTGATTTTTCCCGCCGTATATTTGCCACCGGCTAATTGAGTTTACACGTCGACGCCAGGTGGCGCACCCTCTCCCTGTGGCCTCACGTACCTAAGTAAATCGACCCGAGGGAATATATATAGAAACGTTAGTAGATGATCATCAACAACTACCGAAGTTTATTGAGTTATTAAAGGCGCCTTTGTGTGAGAATTAAATAATTGTTTTTATTTAAATAGTTATTATCATTATTTTGATAAATAATTACGATTAGAATATCTCAAGTTATTTTCAAGACAAGACAAGATTCTTTACATTCTTGATACCACAATCTTGATATTGTATCGAAAACTTAATCTAAATATTGTATCGATTATTGTCTTGAATATTGATACAAGACAATAGAATAACGAGGTTAATCTTGCTATATCGTGCAGCCCTAATGAATTCTGGTTTACGATGAAAGGGCAATTTGACAGAAGTTGATCAATAGTTGATTAACAGAAGTTAATCATGTTACTCATGATTAAAATCCAAAAATAAGAAATAAACCAATTAAATCCATTTTAATTTTGTCTATTTATTTCCACATAATATACTATTTCAAAACGGGACACCAAGTACAGTTTTATTAGTTTTCATAATCGGCAAGGTGGTCATACCGTTTGCTCCTACATCCATAGTAATGAAAACGCAAACACCTTCATATTTTCCCGCGGCGTATTCATTAAATTTAATTACCAAACCGTTTTTCCACCCCCGCCCACATATCTCACCTCCAAATCCTTTTGCCTCATCCACGCACAGACACACAAGTATGCGTACTATACCGCTTTACGCCGTTTATTCGCATCGGCGCGCGGCTTGCCACCAGCACACCACGCGACCGGGGCGAGGCGATCTTGCCCGCGGCATCTCTCTCTCCCTCCCTCTCTCTCTTGCACATAGGCTAATCGCGGTCAAAGGGCTATGTGCGCAGCGCAGCGTTGCTCTCTCTCTCCCGCGAACAACAAACGGACGAACGCGCGCGCATAATTAGCCCGCAACCCCTTTTGCGCACTCGCTGCTGCTGCTGCCTCTTTATCTGCGCGAACGCGCGCAATGGGATTCCCGTGGACGATCTCTTTGCTCTCGCCTTTCCTGGAAATGGACAGAGTTAATTACGCGCGCGCCCGCGCGGTAAAAATGCAGCGAGAGCGGAGAGGGACGGAATTAAAGAATAATGCGGGGAGAGGTTCAATTAAATAGTTTTAATGGGTAATGGGGCTCTTTTTTCTCTCTCTCCGAGACCGCGAGGGAGCGAGCGGATGGGGAGCGGTGATAAGGTTTGTCGATTGTAATGCTGCGCACCGCGGCTTTTGTTTCGTATTGTTGCGAATGCGCGCAGGAGATATTGAGCTAATTACTTTTAATTATATGCGTGCAGATGTTATTTTAATAAATTTTATTTTCTATATTTCTTTGGTTGATATATATTATCGTTATTATCAAAACATGAAATGCTAGTAATTATGCAGATTCGATCAAAATACTACCGCTTTCTTTTAATGAATATTGCAGTGTTAATGTCATATCGAATATTATTTATCTTGCCTCCATCTTTCGACAAATTATATAATCAAATCATTGATGTCACCACTCGACACATATAACACACGAGAGATCGCGCGATTTCAAACTAGAACCACCGACTGCAGCTATTACAATTAAATTAGCGCGCGCACACACACACAGCCAAGAAATTAAATTCCCGAGACGACAGTCGTAACCCGGCCGCAGGAATCGAAAATCGATCCGTGCCTCGTTAGCTCGACCTTTGACTCTTTCTCTCTCTACCCTCTGCGTCAACTCGACGCGGTCGTCGCTCATCGGCTCTCTTCTCAAGAAAACGACGTAATTGTCGTCATCGAGCCCCGGTGGTACTTCCTCATCCAACGGTGCTAGTGCAGGCGCGTACGCCGAACAATGACTGCAATAGAGCCCGTGGAATGAGGGACGGTGGAAAAGAAACGAGAGGCCGCGCGCGCGCATGTGCACACACATATACGACCGGCGCGGCGAATTGCGCGGATGACGTGGGCGGAAAAGCACGGTAATGAACAAATCGGATATGGCCGTCGTTCGTTCGTTCGTACGTTGCACTGCGCGCAGCTCGAATGGGGAAATGTTTCATTATGCGAGCCATTGTGTAATTACTTAATAGAATTTTGCATAAACACGCTGATTGGTGCGGAGAGAGAATAGGTTTATATGGGTCGTCGAGTGGCAATTGTAAAAATTGTCATAATGGGATGTGGAAACGTTGATTTATAAAAGTGCGCGACTGGAGTGTAGCATAGCCGGTGCTTTGGTTCAATCTTGATTAATATCTTGATAGCGCGTTTGTTAATTATTAATTACTTCGATAGATGCTTCAATTTTGCAGGCTTGAGTTTTATTCTGTAATATAACTTGAATGTCTGATTCGAATAAATAGATCCACCCCTGGTAGAAATATTAACCAGAAGTTAGCTATATTGTTTAGTAAACTTTATGGTTAAAAACGAGCATTGCTTGCATTTCATAATTATGTATCAATTTGAAATAAATTTTTACATACTTTTATTTCAAATAAGAGTAGATGAGAACTTTTTAGGTATAGATTATACTTATTATTTTTGCATTATGATTTTTGCTAAAAATGCTTTCATTTAATTAACACGTTAGCTATTAAAATATACTTAATTTTTTATACCAGGGATGTTTCAACTTCACAATAGCAAAAATATTGATACTTTTCAACAAATCATTGATTTTTAATGAGTTTCTAATGTTAAAAATGATACGTATAATCGTTTATGAAATAAAATAGTTACAAACAAAATCCCAAACTATTATATACAATTTGCTACATGAAACTAGTAAAGTTAACAAAGTAAATTCCACGCCACAAGAATCTATCCCACCAAAGCTACAGCGAAAAATAACGCTGAACTATCTAAAAACTGCAAGTAACAGAAAGTTTTTCCCGATATCTCCCTCTTTATACCGGGACTGAAAAGCCCCTCGGACGATCAAAACTGAAATCGCCGTCCGTCTTCGCTGCGGCAGACTTTCTTTCTCTCTCTCCCTCGACATTACCGTCGCTGACAGCGTCCAATAAAACTCGCCTACATTCCGAATCAACAACTCTCTCTCTCTCTCTCTCTCTCTCTCTCCTCGCGGAGGGCGAAACGGCCAATGTAAAATCGAATGGCACTCATATAAGAGCCTAGCGCGCACGCGGTATACACATCACGCGTGGAACGAGCGAATTTACCTTTTTAAAGGGCCAATTCGTTAGCGCGACGCCGCGGCGTGTGTTCGTTCCCATGAAAGCGCTGCACGCGGATGTGCAGTCGAGCGCAAGGGACGACGCGGAACGAGACAGAGAGAGCTTGCGCGACGATAAAAGCCGAGTCTTTACCTTTGGACTTCGATGAGGGAGATAAAGAAGCGCGCGCTCGCGCGAGGAGGAAAAAACAGCGGATCGATTTTTACGTTTACGCTTTGCGTTCGGCATGGTTTTTTCTTTACATCGCGAGAGAGAGCCGGCTGCGTCGTTAAAAGTTTGATGAGGAGCGATAAAAGCGGAAGGAGATGAGGGACGGAGGGTGTACATTATTCCGCGCTTTTTGATAAGTTTTATGCTTGTTTTGTTGTACATACACACGCGGCCGAATTATTTCGAGCGGATATCGATAAAGCGGCTTTTATGTGTTTATGTTAATATTTAGGCGCCCCCGTGGTGTGCGTCACTATCTTATATTATTCTCGCATGAAATGATAAAAATCTATAGCGAGAGGGCCGCCGAAGAAAAAGAAAAACAATGAATAATTGCGCAATAAATCGTGTCGTTTTATGAGCCGGTAGATTTCATCGCAGTTGTTCCTCAATTAATTTTCACGAAAATAGCGTATATAATACACGTGTTTACTTTTTATAAATAGAGCGCTATTTTTAATATCGGATAAAATAGAAGTGGTTTAATATAAATTCGTGTATAAATTATGCATGTGTAAGCAAATAACTGTCTTAAAGTTAAGGGTATACCAGGTTAATTATACGACGCTCGCGAAAATAATTTATTCAATTCAAAATACCCCATATCGTTCTAACAATAATTTATATACGTATATCCAACAGTAATCTGAAAATAACTAGCAAACTTTGAGGCAAGTCTTAACTTTCTGATGAAAATGGGATTATATTCGCGTCCCACAAACAGCCACCTCTCGCGGGCATCAAAAAACAGCTTAAAATCGATTAGGACCTCGGGAATTCGCCCGGCTTCATTGAAAATTACTTTATTTCCCATCCCTTTTCTCTCCTCTCACGCTCGACTAATCAGAGACAGAGGGACGCACAGCAGCCGAACTCTCCCGCGAGTTCTTCGACTTCAATCCCAAAGCCTAATCATTCCGCACCCTTTCCACTCTTATAGGGTTCCCCAGAACTTTCCCACCCGCCTCTGTCTTTCTCTGTCTCTGCCTCTTCTCTCTCTCTCTCTCTCTCTCTCTAAAAGATCGATTATACAAAACATTCTCCCAATCGTCCGGGAATCTTCCCTCTCGCTTCCTCTTCGACACTCCCCAAAGTACACGCGCGGGAGCGAAACTTTGCTAAGTCTCGCCGACGATGGCGGCGACGACGACGACGACGACGATTTAATTCGACGTCGAAGTCGCGGGCGCGCGCGACCCTTGGCACGACGCCAGCGGCTGCAGCGTCGGCAGCGAGCGCCGAGAGGATAGAAAGCGCAGAGGGGGGAAAGAGGGGGCAGAATTAAAGATAATGAGAGCGAGGGAGAATAACAAGATGAGAAGGCACGCGGGAATGGCAGAGGAAAGAGAGAATAGTGCGGCGACGTGGATTTTAGAACATTTTTCTTGATCTTTCGAGAGAGCAGTTGGAAAAAAATTGTCTATTAGTCACGCGTCGACTAATTTGTCAATTGTTGTGCCATTCCGGTCTCATTTGCTACGTGGCAAATTGATTCCATGTGTGAACCGAAGGCTTGCATCGGTGGAGATCCCTTTCTTTTAATGGTTTCCAAGAATTCATGCAGCACTACTGTAATTAAAAAATATATTCGTTCGTTTTGAGATGAAGCGACATTATTATTTAATAAATGCGTTAAAAATATATACATATTGACAAGAACAATATGTGGCTCGTAGTATATCAACAATATTTGGCTCATACATTATGGAATATATGCATGGTCCAGCCGCTGTGGCATTATATTGCTCACATTTCACCTATATATTACTCACATAAGGCCCACGTTTCAACAATGGCTCACATATTGCACATACATCATCAATACCATGTGCATTATATTGGCTATACTATAAGTTTTTTTATACGAGGTATATAATATCATTTGAATCTTTATAGCTTTAGAAATAGTCGAATGATAAAACATTTACTTTAAACAATGATATTTTAATTTTAAACATAACGTTGAATACCTAAGTGTTAAACATTGAAACTTTTTGCAGAAATGATGGGATGATGCACTTCTTTGTCCTGACATCGTAATTAGTCTTTAGAACAAGTTTCCAGTTGATTGATCAATTTGCTATGCGCAAAGAAGTTTTTGAGCTATTACAGGTTTTCGTTGGAAGAATCTACACTGTAATTTGAAAACTATTTTCTCACTTTTTTCTATTACTGCCCACAATTATTCAAAAAGTTTTCCCATCACACTTTTTATTACTAAGTCTTTTTAGTTAACAAGCAGTATTAAAATACTTCATTTATTAACATTCTTCAATAAATAATTCAAATTGTTTGTAAAATTCTTTATGTTAAAATGTAAGTAATTTTTTATTAATGAACTTTTCATATCACAATATAATATCATGTGACCTAATAATTTCATATTTCATCTTTGGAAAATAATTATGTAACAAGAATATTTTCCGAGTACGATAAAAATGCAAAAAATCTATTATTACTCTACGTAGGTACAGCTTTTACGAATAATCAATTACGTATAATACGTAAATAAAGTTGGTTAAATCATTTAAAATTACTTTGATTCGATTCGTTCAAAATAGGAGGATCTAAATTCCATACATTTCAATTGGAAATATGCAGGGTAAACATGTTTTCAATTAAAGATAAAACAATGATAATTTGAAACGTTTTTCAAAAAGTCAACAACATAACAATCAAACGTTAAATAAGTCATTCAATATACATGAAAAATGTTTCCATCCAAATGAAAAAAAAACCTTTCAAAGTTCCGTCTCAGTCGAAACAAACAACAGACGAAATCTCCCACTGCCGCTCTTCCACAAACGATAGCACGCTTGCTCCACGAGTTCACCGTCCGCGATAGTAGCCCCGGAAAACGACCAGTTCGCTCCCCCTCTTCCATACGGCCGCGAAAAGTGCAGCCTCGGCGCAACGCGCGCCCCTTTGCAAATACATCATAGCGGCGCGGGGGCCACCTAATAACCCGTCCGTGTGTACACACGTTACGTACGTACGTGCGCGCGCGCGCGCGGCCAGAACGAAAGAGTCCCTAGCGTGCGGAATCGATCGCCAGACGCGCACAGTCGATTATCGAATTTTTCCACGGCCGGTGTACCTGTACGCGTATGTGTGGAGGTAGTATACGTAGGTGCTATCTCCGGTCGAGTGCATCGTTTTCTTGGCAGCGCTCCATCGGCTCGACGCCCGACTGCACTGCTGATCTTCTTTGCCTTTTGCAAAGGCGGCTTATACGGGGGATGGCGAGGGGAGTGAAGAGTTACTTGCTGCAGGTTGCAGGTCGCGAGTAATTAGGCCGAATTTGTCATCCGCTTGTCGTCGCAGAGTTTTCACGGAGTTTGAAGGATACCGGGACTACTCGGTCTTTTGAGTATTAGTTATTTAGGTCGTTATTTTACGAGTAAATCTTAACGAGGATGATAGCTGCCGAGTTATATAACTGCAGAAGGTAGCGTTGCGAATTGTAGAAGAAGCCTAGGAAGAATACTGGGAAAGAAACGTATATGATAATTCTATATGATTGATGATAATTTTATCCAAATATTTAATATGGAGTTTCTTTTGAATTACGTGCGTATGTAAATGTTAATTACGGGGCGATTAGAGTTATTCTGAGAAGAAGTAAATAAATTTCACACTTCAGATTAGTATATATACTGAATCATCTAACGAACGATCAGCAAATTACAAATTTATGGCCGGGTATTAGAAGAAAAATATCCAGCTCATTACCTGCGGATAAATTTAAACATTATTTTTGATTATGCGAAACGCAATCGCAGGCTGCAGCACGAAGTGTTACGACATATTTTACACACGTGCGTAATTTGCGCGCGCGCGCGCGCGCACACACAGCCAATTATTCGCTAAATTTGCTTCCACACGCTACTTTCCTCGTATTGAAATAATCAAAACGTAATTTCTCCTGGGCTTTCACAAATTCTCACGATTAGATGTAATTCTTATTACTGTTACGCGCGCAAGCGTTCATCCGAATGTAGTTTTAAAGTGTTAACCTAAGAAACGTTGCAACGGTATAATACTATAATATTTTCTTTAATAATACCGAATGAATAATACAATGTTTGCCAATTAAATGTAATAACGACGAAAGATAAATAATCCTTAATAATATCTCTTTATGTATCGCTTTATTTAATCACACGTATATATACATGATAAGGGTGCATTACTCATAATTAGTATGTACATAGCTTTGTATTACAACTGCTAGACATCTAACAGCCCAGCCATTCCTTTAAATATTGTATTTTCTTATCTGTCGCTGTAACGAAACTAAGTATAAGCAATTACTAAAGGCGAAAGATTTCTTTAAATATTTGATTTCTTGTAAAACTGCATTTCATTTACTGTCATTCACGAGAATCTCAATTCAAAATTTACTTTACTGACATTCCTTTTTTTATTACAGATTCCCATTTTTCCTACCTATCATTACATAGTCTTACGCAATATTTCTGTATATTTACGACTCGCAACACTTGAGCAAATTTCACCTCGCAATTATTATTATACACCCATCATATACCTAAAATACCGCGAAATTCTCACACGCTGAATTTAAATTATATAAAAAAGAAAATAACCTTGAAAAATCTCGAGCACAATCTCTCACCTCACCGCAACCTCGCTCTCATCAGGCGGCGTCGGCCAACTTCCCCCTTTCCTCTCTGCAGCCGCTCCGAAACGTACCCCACACCGATTTTCCACGCGCGAAACGAGGAAGTGCGCGCACGCACGCACGCGTGCCTTTCGGCCGCGCATCTCCGCGAGATTAAGTCCTCTCTCCACACGGCACCACCGCGCCTCCCTCTCTCTCTCTCTCTGCCGAATCATTTATTTCTCTATTACACTTTAAGATTTTATTCCCATAATAATATTCCCCCCCTCGGGAGAGGAAAACTGTTCGTCGTCGCGTATATACGCGCATGCGCGCGAGCTTTTCTCATACATTCTCGCGTGCGCGCGCGCGCGCGAGCGTTATTACTCTCCTCTCCGGTAATAACGGTTGTTTTACTGCCGACGCGGTGCAGCGGCCGCCGTCTATCAGCTTCTCTCTCTCTCGTGCCTAGCCCGCGCGCTATAGCGCAGAGAGTAATGCTCGATTATGCGCGAGCACGTTCGCGTCCTTAGCGAGAGCCTCTCTCGCTCCTCGTGCCTCTTTTTCGCGCACAGCGAGCGGAATCACGTATCTGAGAGCGAGGCGCGCTCTTATCGCCCGAGAAGGAAGTGTCGCGTGGTTTTAGTATAATAAAAATCGGAATTGCCCGCGGATGCAGGAGGGGAGAGAGTCGTTATGACGGGGGCGGGAGTGATGATTTTTAATTTGATTTTATGGGCGGGGTGTTATTGCAGTGTAGAGAGAGAGAGAGAGAGTCTTATTGAATTTCCGAGAGAGAGTAAGAGAGCGCCTGAGATGACTCCGCGATTCGAGAGCTAGCGCGGGGATTTACGGCGCGACTGTGTGCTGCTCGTGCAAAGTGTCGGCGCATAATTTGATCTGGAATAGGAAATTTCGCTTCATTTTGGATTTAAATGACGCTATTTTGGGGATCTAATTGTACGAAGCGGTTAGATGAATCGGTATAAATAGTCGCGGGTATATTTTTAGCGCAGGTACCGGGAAAAGATATAATAAATTAATTTAATTGCCGTAATTTAGTACTTACAGTAAAATAGTGACTTGGTATTGTTTCATACTTAGTGTCAGAATAAAGTCCCTACCAGTGGCTGTATACGATGCATTACGAACAATTAGGTTGTAAATCACTTTTATTATGAAAAGCTATACATTAACGGTCGCGTAAATTTAGTTTACTGTAAAAATTTTTATGAATTTTCGTCTTCATTGTTTTTGAAAAAAAAAAAAATACTTTACGGAATGCACGTTGTTTGGTTTCATATTTTAAATTTATCGTTAAAAAGTAATATTAAATACAAAAATTCTACAAAATATTATACTTTCTGCTCGTGAATTTCTATTTGAAGTGAGATTTATTTCTATATTTCTAACATTTCCACAGCGAGGAAATTTTCTAAAAATATACCACAATTCCTTGCAATTGGAGAATATTTTTGAAGTGAAAAATTCCCCCACAATTCAAGATAAAAATAACTATCTCCATCCTATTTTTTACGATTTTTCATGAATCACGGCAATTTTCGAGTTCCACAATATTTCAAAGCACTATAAATCATAGCAACTTTTAGTAGTAAACTTTTATCCGCCTACAAAACTATACACTTACTTATCACTCCAAACAAATCAGAAAACTACGAAAAATTCGTCATTCGTATATCAAGCATCAGCTTACCCCGCTATCAAAACCCATCAATCTACCAAAAGCGTCCGTCAAATAGCACTTAATGAACGTTAACCCGCTGGGCGCACTCGCGCGCTTAAAGGTCGCTCTCGCGTGTACATATAAATCCGGCGGCGGCGGCGCTCGCCGTATAGAGACCTTCGACGTCATACCAGTAAATCCTGGCCGCGGCTGCAACTCCTTTACTCTGCCTCTCTCTCTCTCCATTCCACCCGTGCACTTTCTCAACGCTGCCGCCGCCGCTGCCGGCGGTGGCTGTGCGGATCGATACCCCCGGAGGTTTTGGTATATATACCTACACCATATACGGCGAAATGAGCCACACACAGGGAGAGCTTCACAATGGGCCCGCATGTCAAACGGCCTATTTCGCCGGCGCGCGCGTGCGCTTCCGGAAACTTTAAATCCCGCGGAGCTTTTCCTTATGGCGCCGCATGTACGTGTATTTTTCGAGGTTTTCCACGCTGGACTTTACGATGCCGTCGTTGCGGAAGTTTCGCTGGGTGGTGTACACATTGTGCGCGCGGAGGGAGTAGGCAATTAAGCTTGAATTAGGTCGGACGTATGCGCAGGGCAACAGGCCGCGAGGACGGTTTTAAGGGCGTGTGTTTTTCTCTCTCTCTCTGTACGGGGATGCTTCGACAGTGTGTTTTTGGGTCGACGCTTGCGCGGGTATTTTATTCTAGACTTTTTTTGCCACAGAAAACGCTTGTCTTTTGGAGGGTATTTTTATTTGCTCGAAATTTAAATTGAGACATTTTCGAAGAATTGGATTTTGTACGTTGTAATTTTCGGTATGCAGGTTTTGTAATAAAAAGTTGAATTAAAATGTTACCGTATTATAATAAGTGTTTTATTACAAAGAATATATTGAATAGTAAAATGAAAACGTTATATTCTTTATTACAAGGCTTAAAAACTTTCTTCTCACAAACAGAAACAGTTATGAGCAATACGGTGTAAAATATTTATGAAAACTCTCAATAAATACGGTACGGAAATTCCCCGCGAGCGCATTAAACTAGAATTTACGGACGTTCTTCATCCGGCGAGTTAACCGGCCACTTAATGACACGAATCCCGGGTAAAATAAACCCATAATACTCGTCGATTCCGCATGAAAAAACCACTGTTATACACGCGGCAGCGCGATCATTCGCATTCACTTAATCCCACGGCCCGACGCTCCGACATTATATACGCGCGGCGCGCGACTCAACATCCACGGGGCAATCACGCGTCCAACCGCTACTTTACCTACTTACCTCCAAAAAGTCGCGCGGCTCGCAGCGATATCTATAATTTAATAATCCCCTCCACCTGTCTGTGTCCTCCTCGCGAAATTCCGCGCGCACGCGCATATATAAATACAATGCGCACAGGCAGACGCTCGTTTCGCCAAAGGGGTCCGTCGGAGGAGAACAAGAGGAAGAGGAGAAAGAGAGAGAGAGAGAGAGAGCGAAGGAGGTGCACGTGTACCACAGCGCGGCGGCGGCGGTAGCCCAGAGTCGCGCGGCGACCAATTATGGAAAGCCGGCTGGTTATACTGCCTGCCTCTGGGGCTGCCGGTGTTTTGCACGAGAGAAAGAGAGAGAGAGAGAGTGCATGCCGGGCCTTACCCGAGCATTACCCTATTATTCTCCGGACCAGATGCGCGAGGCCGCCGCCGCCTGTGTGCGGGTATGCCTCTTTGCTCTTTCTCTCTCGGTTGCTTCTCTCCTTTCCCTGCGGAGAGTCCTTTCGGCTCGGAGTCAGAGTTGGATGTGTGCTCGGCACGCTGCGAGTGTTCCGCTTATTGTTTTGCTGCTTCTTTTTCGAGTGGCTCCGGTATTTTTATGTCAATTTTGAGCCTCGACGTATTTGGTATATGAGACGAGTGGTATAACTGTAGTTACGGGATAAAAATTTAAATTTGAAAACATTTTTTTCGAAAATTGGATATTACCATTTGAATTAAAAATAAACATGATGAACTCGGAATAAAAATAAACAAATAAAAATTTTTCATTACGATTTAAGATGAACGTTATATTTGGGAATTTTCGAGATTTGATATATATGATGACATCGAATTAAAAACAAGCAAATAACTTAAACATTGACGTTTCTTTTGGGATTTTTCATTGCAATTTAAAATGATCGTTATATTTTTATGATTTTTTTGGATTTGAAATGAAATGAATCATAGTTCAATTTTCAATCAAGATGAAACAGTTTTTTTATAAAAAACAAAATGAAATAAATATCATTCATGATGGCAGTTTATTTTATTTATTTTAAATAATTAGATAGAGAATTGCCCTTTACAAGAATGTATATAATTATTGTATGCAAAAGAACCTTGTTGTAATGTAAATGATAGTTTTGTAATTTTCATATTTCACGCCAACCACAAACACGTCCTTTAAAAATTCTAGAACATTTTCTTTCACTACAGCATGATTACAAACGGAAGTCATAATTTTGAAACAAAAGTATCGATTCCTTTTCCGCTCATCTTTTCTAGTAAAAAAAAAGAAGGTTTTGACCCCTTTGAAGTGTAATATAGACCCGGGACTGGTATGTATGATTACTGTAAGAATGAGAGCAGAAGCCCAATTTTACAAAAACAAAGTATCGACTCTACCTGCACGCTTTACAAGGAAGTGTTTAAACTCTTTGAAGTCAAAGTAACTCTGGCGCGCATCGGATGCGGAAACGAGGACACTATTCCAACTGCAGGTGTTTTTCTTTCGCAAACGAATGCGCCTTTTTCATAAATCTATCTGCTGTCTTTTGTGTCTTTGAAAATAGTAATTCTCATATTTTGCGGATGTATAGCGAGCTGAATAGAAGTCTTTTGAAATGTTACAACGAGCACGTTATATTCATTTACAGCTTAGAATTCCAATAATTATTCGAACTAAAAAAGAAATATGTATATACAAAAAAATTCGTTACATCCTTCGTTTAATCGATCTTCTGCATTACACATACATCACTTTTGCCGCATCGGCTGCACCGGAATACTTTTACTACTCCGCACAAGCGGCCTTACCCAAAAATTACATACTCCTCCGCTGCTTTGCATAACTCTCGTTTGCGCTCCTCCACTTTAAAACTTTTCATTGTATTTCCTTCCTCTCCCTCGCATACACGCACACAAAGCTCCACGAAAGAGATCTCGTTATGCGCACCGGCCGATAGAAATCTTTGCCTTTTTTCTCTCCCTCCTCTCTCTCTCTCTTTTTTTGCAGCTCCAAAACAATCGTCTCATACGCGTATGCATGCTTGCGAGTGCACACGGCGGCGGCGGCGGCGGCGTCGGCGTTTGAATTTTAAACCTGCCGCGAGCTACCGCCGTCGGAGTGTATTTTCGCCGTGCGTTATTATCGCGAGCGCGCCTTCGATCTTGTTCTCTCTCTCTCGGCCGGCATTACCTTTGCGCGCGGGCGCGCGTACGTGTAACGCGAGGCGCTCGCGTATTATATGCGTTCGCGCGCGAACGTAGAATTTTAATGACGCCGCACGCGTGCGCGAGTATAAGGAAGAGTACGAGCTCGCCTTTTCTCGCAAAGGAAGGGAGGAAGAGTGGAGTACTTGAATTTTTATGCGGGGCGATTCTCGCGCTGCTCTCGTTCGGCCGAGCGCACACACACGCGCGGTTATTGAATTTTGCGCGAGCTGGCCGGAGGGGGTATTTTGTGTATGTGCAGAGAGAAGAGAGTTGTAGCTTTTAGAGAGAGAAGGTACTCGAAAGTGAAGTCGGATTCGAGTGGATTTTCCCGATGCACGCGATCGGAACGATGGGGCGTTAGCGCGCGAGTGGAGCTTTCTGGCTGAGTCGAAAGAGAGTGCGGGAGAGAGAGAGAGAGAGAGAGAGTTGCAGATCGAAGGCTGAAGCGTTAGCGAAATGCTACGACCGAGTGTGCGATATTATTATTCGTTGGTTTGCGGTTATATTTTGTTGGTTACTTTATGTAAAGGAAAATGTTGTCGCGATTACTTTGTTATATAGTATAATGGTTAGGAAATACTTTGAATATTTTCTTTTTTCATAATTTACTTTGAAGCAACACTTTTAGAGCTTCGAAAAAATTCTAGTATCCATGCACCTATCGTAGATTAAAATAACGTACGAATTTCCTTTAGAATAAAAACACACTTTTTCATAACGAATTTGCTGCAACCTATAAACGTTGAAGTCAAATTTAATTTTCATAACAGATTATTAATTCAAAGTCCTGTTAATAATAAAAGTTTGATTAACTTTCAAGAATATATAACTTCTATACAAAAAGCAACAATCACAAAACACCAGTATAATTAAAAACGTCAAGTAACATGAATATTTGAAAGGTAATCAGGCTCTTGACATTTCACAAAAATACCCATCTATACAGTATTTTATACACGGATAAAATTTACAATAGCACAAGCTACAAAATAAACCCTAAGGATGAATCCTTGAACAGCAGCCATATATATTTCCAGAACGAGCGCGTTATTTCGAAATTACCATCATAAAATATTTGCATAGGTTCGAGAATCCAGATTCACAGAAAAGCACTCGGCCTTTATTGAAAACCCGAGCGAAAGCTTCTAAAACACCCCCCTTTAAAAAACCTTAAATTGGACACAAAAATTACAACGACTTGCATTCCGCGAGCCAGCTCCGAAAAAAAGAAAGCCGCGCGCTGGCATCAGAGACAGCCGTAAGGAAGGCTAGCGAAAAGTACACCGGCATAAACACAACGAAACGGGCGGCGAGGGGTCGGGAAAACGCTGGCCGCCTATCCTCGCGCAGTAAGGAAAAACGAGGAGAAAGAGAGTCAGGAAGCGTCCAGCAGTAGCCTCGCGACCACTAGGCGAAATTATTTCGCGAGTTCTCGCTTTCCGTCTCTCTATGTGTATGCCTGTACATGCGCATGTACTCGCGACTCCTTCCTCTCTTTCCCTTTTTCTCCTAGCCGCGTGCGCGCCGCGGCATAACGCGCCTCTCGTTACGTTATTACGGCGGGAAAATTGTTCCGCGAACGCGCTCGCGGAGAGGGCAAACCACGCGCAAGTGCGGCGAGCGAATTTTAATCTGCGCGCGAGCTGCTGCGGCGCTCGCGATCATCTGCGGTCGATTTCCGGGAACGCGAGAGGAGGGCAGCAGCCACCGCCGCCGCCGTGCGCGGAGAGCGCAAGTGTTTAGCCACTTTTTCAGAGCTAACGAGAAATGGATATTGTTATTTACTGGGGTTTAAGTTGTTGGAGGAAGATTAGAGAGCTTTCCGGCTTTTTTCGTGGTCGCGCGTGTATAGGTGCTATACGTATGGGTCAAGGAACGGTTTCAATGGGTTTTTGCTTTTACTTTTTTGAGATTCCTCGTGGTAATTTTCTTAATGCTGCTGTGTTTAGGTCGTTATAAGCTTTACGCATTTGTTATTACTTGAAAAATATTCATTTTATATACTGAAAAGGCGGGTTAAAGGAGGACTTCATTTAAATTCTAAGGGAAAATGCAAATAAGAAATGTTAAAATATTCGTAATATTCACTGTAAAAGCATAAGCCAGAGACAATTTGAAAATAGCCATTGATTTATCGGTAATCCGTTCAGAATTAAGAGTTTTTCAGTATATTACAAAAATATCTTATGTCAAACGCCGATCAATAAAATTTCCCGGATATACATAGACAAAAATATATAAAATCTAACGACGACGAATGTAGCTAAATCAAGCACAAAACCATCATAATCCATAAAACGGCACCTACAATCCACCGTATAAAACACCCCTGACAAGCTGAACAAAAAAGCCTTGCAATCAACGTCCGTAAAACAGCTCTCTAATCCGGCAAATCACGCGCGTGCGAACTATCCGCTCACACTTAAACCAGCTAACGCTCTCTCGTGCGCTACTAATTACAGCTACTCTGCTCCAGCTAGTGTGCAAAAGAGCACATACAACGCATCTTGCGCTACCACCTCAAATAATAAAAGCCGAGGGGGGGGAAGAGGAGAGCCGATAACGAGCGCTCGCGCGATATACAGTGGCCGCCGTGCCGCTGCAGCACGCACTCTTCTCAAAGATATAAAGAAGAGCAGAGCGCCGTGGCGCGGAAAACGAGGCGAGCGCGCGTGGACATAAAGCTCCTCGTAAAAGTCCGCCATCATTCAATTAGCAATTAGCGATTTTACGGCGAGAAGCGCGTCATAACGGCTTATACGTATATGTATACCTATGAGGGGAGAGAGAAAGCAGAGTACATATACGCGGAGGGCGAATGAAGAGGTTCTCTCTTTCTCGCGCGCGCGTGCGGCGTAAAAAGCGCAGTTATATCACTCCATAACTCCGCTGATGAGGATTACAAAGTGAACGCGCGGCGCCGCGCGGCCTTGCTTTTATATCTGTGTATAGGAGGCAGGGGGCAGAGAGAGAGCATCAGTAGCGAGCATGAAGAGTGAAAGAAGAAACGAGAGGAGAGCGCGCGCATCCTGCTGTCTCGATTGCAAAGCCGAATGAATGGAGAGAGCCGCCTCGGCTGCCGAGGTTACGCGCGCGTATTTATTTATGCGCGTGCGAGTGTGTGTGTGGGTACGCATGATGCGCGGGTTTCGAGTTACCATTTAAAACCGGGCGCGCTTAAGTAAGTTATTAAGATCGTAATCTTACACGGCGCCCGCGCGCGAGGGTGGGAGAGAACAGCAGCAGCAGCAGCAGTGGAGAGGAGATGTATGTGGGTATAAGGAGGTGCGATTAGGCTAAGTTGTTGCCAGATTGTCGTGGTGAATCACCTTCGCTCGCGCTTCTTTTTTCCCTGCGCTGCAGCAACGTGTGTGTGTGTGGATTCTTTTGCACGGAAGGAGCTCGGAGTTTTAGATGGGAATTAAGATCGCCGAATATCTTTCTCTCATCCGAGCGTGCGCTGGCGCTGAGTTTGTTTATTTTAACCATGCTAATGAATTCGCGCGGTAATTGAAATGAGAGTTTTTTTCGCGGATCTAATTAAGATATATGTATGTACATGCGGGCGCTTGAAAATTGTTTCTTTATTTAGCTGAAGCGGTGATGAGGTTGGGTTGAAGAAACAATCAGATGATGCTTTTGAATAAATTTGTCGGATGTATTTTGCTGAGGGAAGTTGAAGTCACGTTTTGAAGTAATAAGTGACTTGTTTTATTTAAAGAGAGAATAAATGGATTGAATTTTCTGCCAGGAGAGAAAGGTTTTTTAATCAAGTTTACAATTTAATGGCGTCAAATATGAAGTCACTTCAAGATAACTTATTTTGTATTATAAAGTAGTTTGCAACTCGTTGAAATGACTAGTCGGCAAAGTCATTAAATCTTTACTAACGAATTATTCGTTATAGCGATGTTTTTATAAGTAAGATAAAATCAGATGATGAAATAACGGTTTATACTTTTATCTTTTAAAAGTAATGAACTAACGTTTTAAAGATGAAGTTCTCACGAATATAAAATATAAATATGTTTCGAGGTAAGCACAGAAAAAATACAAAATTATAAGCTCTTTATAAAAAAGGCTTTTAGTTTGTATCGGGAAACTCAATATTTTTACCGTTATTTACTAACGAATTCACTATTTTTAGAGAGAATTTTCAATCAAAAATTTCCATTTGGACCAACAATGCTATATAAAACTAGATGAAATAATTGATGATTGTTAAAATATTGTATACACTTTGACGAGATTTGATGAAATCCAAATATACATCAGAAAAAATGAATATGGAATATTTCTTTCATTAAACATACCTAGAAGCAGAGCAAATAAATAATTCCTATTTATAAATCTCTTTCAATATCAAAGCTTACATTTCATTAATAATGATGCCAGTAACCTTCATTTTATAAGCTACTTATATATTATTGAAAATTATATCATTATAGAGACAAAAATTCCATTAAAAGATTATTCAATAACACTGAAATTTACGTTAGCGACCGATATCATTTCCCTCACTTTCAGGCCACATTATTCGAAGATAACTGTCATTCTCCTTCAATAAAAATATCTATAATTGGATTCCCACCTACATTAAAGTTCGCTAATAAATCTCTAACCGGCAAACCCAAACGGAATCATCGACTTTTTTCTCACCACGCCATTATCACCAACCCGAAGACTCTATATATATACGTGTACCCACGCTTCCGCCCTGCCGCGACATTATCATCCGCTGCGCGCGCATAAAACACAGCGCTCGGCGCGTAAAAAACGTTCGCGCGCGTCCCAGTTCCGGCGCCTGCACTCTTTCACCGCCGTGGCGCGCATTATCGGCGAAATAATTCGCGGAGAGCCCGCGGGGGCCGCGCGATCGCTATATCCCCCTTCGACACGCCTAACGCGATAACGATAACACGCTCGCAGCCCCGCTCGTTTGTCACGAAGTTAATATCGTGCTTTTGTATTTATATATCCGGCGGTTGCGCGGTGCCGTATATATCGGGGGTTTGGCTGTACATTGGTGTATGTATTATGTGTAGGTGGTGGGGTTTCGGTTTTGGTCGGTCGTGTGGTTATTTGTGAAATGAATTTTTTGGTGGCGAGTGGAATTAAAAAATTTAATTACTCGTGAAAAGTAGGTTGATATAAGGTTGAGTGATTTTTTATATATGAATAACAATACTTTCTGTAATTAAAAAGTTACAGTGAAATAACGTAAATTATAATAATATGAAATATTATTATTAAACAAATTACTTAAAATGGCATTTTATTGTCAATTGGGGAAATAATAAAGAGAAAAGGATTATTGTCGCCTTTCATGATACATAACTGAAAAACGATGTGAAAAGTTATTAAATACGGTCATTTATTTAAGAGCAAAACAGAGAAGAGTTATAAATTAAAAATAACTGTATACTTATTAAAAATTACGATTTATGATCTAATTAAACTGACACATATCACAAAGTAAACTTCAAAGACAAAAGAAAGATTGATTAAAACGATAAAAAAGCACCGGGACACTTTTTAATTTTTTTAATGACCTGAACGTATAATTTTCTCTTTATATTGACAATTTAACATGCAAAGGGAATAAAAGGGAAGGTAAATGCCGTTCTTTATATTTATTTTAGAAAAAAAATATTTTTAAAATGGCTGTGTGAATGAGCGTTTTTTCCCTTTTATCGAAGATTAATAGTGCGATTTTTAAAAATTTAAACTTTACCTCTATTCCAGTTTTTTTTTTTTTATTGTATTAAGCAGATTAAATTGTTGTCAAAGAAAACACGTATATCCAGTTTCACCTACGGCCTCATGCCATTGCGATTTCAGCGAACTCTCGCGCGCGTGCTATTTTCGCGTTTATTTAAAGCGTTTTATATAGGAACCATTATTGGGCTGGTTTTATTAAAGCGTTGCACCGAGAAAGTAATTGAAAAAAGGCAATTAAGGTCAAGCGCTGATCTGTGAATATACAGTTAACAGTCCTTAGCGTGCATGTAAAGTTTTTTCATCCTGAGTTTGGTTATTGAACTTATCTGCCATCCCTCATTTTCACTTAACAATCATTTTGCACGTTTATATTTGCTTAGATTAATCGAGTTCAATTTTGCAGAAATCAGTTCAGTGTTGCCTTAATTTTTTTTCAATTTCGTTGCTGTGTTACATTTACTCGCCCGAAGAGAGGATGAAATTCATCGACAATGCGTTTCGGGGGCAAATTTTTCCTTTCAATTTATCGGCTTTTATTTATAAAATTCGTTGTTTCATCCAAATTCAAAGTAAAAAGATTTTTTGACGACTCATTTCACACGACTGATTAGTAATTCGAGTGAATAAACATTCCAAGCACATATTTATTAACAAACTATGACATAACTCAAATCAAACGAATGACACCGAATTTCATTACATACATACACAGTTAATTAAAGGTCTTTGCTGCCTCTAAAAAAGAATTTCAATTTGACATTCTCCCGCTTTTCAATAAATTCACCGAGACGCGACGAAACGAAAACACAACTGTCTATTTTTATATCCGTGCATTTTCCACGAGGCCTCGCGAAACACTCTCGTCTATAATAGAATTAAAAGACCGATCCGATTATCTGCGAGCTGCAGTTATTTTTGTTTTTTTTTTTCGCCCACCTCGGAAAGCTTTTTTCGTCGCTCGCTAATACCACTATGACAATGATTAGGACACGCGAGCTTTCTATTATTGACGCGTGCGAACCGACACGTGGCCGCTCTATACGCGATCGATTTGTACCGTCATGTTTGTGTATATAAAGGCGATTATTTATCGGTTGATCGCGCGCTAGTGGCAACGCTGCTGGTTATAAATACCCGGGTATGCGCGGTTTTCAGGCTCGCCCCTGTTAATGAAAGAGAAAAAAGCAAATGTCGCTTGGTGATTTAAAGATTAGCTATATTTTGCCGCGTGCAATATATAGCGTTGTGGCAGGTGATGTTTGAACTAAATAGCGGATAAATGCGCTTTATTGAAGGGTAAATTTATCATAGTAATATCGAACATCCAACATATTTTTTTATTTTGCGTTTTAGCTTGAAAAAAATAATGGTTTTCCATGCTGTTTTATTTGAAGATTATAAATATTTTATTGAAAACGAATAATATTTTAAAATTTTTAAAATTCCAGTTTTAAAAATTCTACAAACATTTCGGTTCCCAAAGGATTTCCAAAGCTTAACAAAAAAGAAATCCTATTTCACCATCAAATCTGTCACTTTTTACAAAAAATCTCAGATGATCTCATTCAAATAGCCATAACAAATAACTCTTACTCTTACTTTCCATTAGCCGCACATGCGAAGACGCGGACATCGCGCCGCCACCGGGATTCGCTCTCACGAAATCCGCGATACTTCCGTTTGATTTACTCGGCGCAATTGGCCCCGATAACGCACGCCCGACGATGCAGTAGGTAATACAACCATAGCGCGTACGTAAAGCGCATCCTAAAAATCTATATATCGCATGCTACGACGTCGGGGCGGTACGTCGGCGGGAGTTAAATAAATTCGAGCTCACGCTGTAATGGCCGGATTACGTACGTAAATATAGATTACCGCGAGATATATCGAAACAGGCGCGTATAACAAGCTCGGCGTGTAAGTGCGTTTTTTCGGCGGCGGTGGTAGTAGTAGCAGTCGCGCGTTATTATACCGGGGGAGAGAGCGCATCGACGCTGTCGTAAATCTTGTATAGGGACGGTGCGGAATATAATAAGTCGGTGTATCGCGGGAGTCGCTCTCGTATATATAGCGAGGTGTTGCAGCCATGGCTGGGACAATGCTTTGTTGTTTTCGCCCTCCGCGTGTGTGGGTTATGCCGAGCGCTTATGGTCTGCTGCTGACGGAGAGATAAAAGTTCGAACGGTTTTCATGGCTGCGGGCGGCTGCTATATATGTGTGTACGCTGTTCGTTGCGTTGTGTAAGAGGATTCGATGTAAAAATTGAATTTCAAATGCGGGATATTTCGAAAAGTTTACATAACAGAGATACAGTTTCAGAGGAAAAATGTTTTATCCAGTGGAAACAAAATTTTTTTTTCGCTTTTCTCCTAATCTTTTGATACGCTTGGATAGATTCTACAAAAAAATTTAACTATAATCGAATCCATTCAAATTAAAATTTGCAATTATAGAAGAAATATTGTTTATAATAATACGTCTATTGCATTCCGAAAAACATTATATGTTTGAGTTATAGTATTTCTAAAAAAAAAAACAATACACTGCAAAATCTTCTCACAGATATTATCCGTCAACTTATTTCGCAACGAGAAAGACAATCGTCACTTCGAAATCGCTCTGTGTCTCACCGTTTAAAAGATATCTTGACGGACACTCACCTATAAACCGTTTTCCAACAAAAGCCTTCTCTATCTCTCCCTCACACACCTATACACACTCTCTTTATATATACACACACAGAGACAATCGCACGCGCTCCTATACCGGGCATTGTAATAAGCTGCACGGTGACGACGACGACACGGTAGCTCGACTCGCAAAGTGTACAACTATACGATCTCTTTCGCTCTCTTTAGACGGCGCGAAAGCGCGAAACAATGGCTATTTTCGCCTTATACTTACATACGTCCGCGCGCGCGCGAGAAGGAGATAAAACTCGTCCCTCTCTCTCCCCCGCCACTTCCATTAGCCAAGACAAGACGCATTGTGCGCGCGCGCGCGCCTGGGACGGGAAAAAAGACGACAAGCGCGCGCCGAGGAAGAGAGAAAGAGAGAGAAAGAGCGAGAGAGAGAGAGAGAGAAGAGAGCTGCCGTTGCCGTTATCCGGAAACGTCAGCCCGAGAGGGAGAGCAGAGCTTCTCGGGCGACACTTTCGTCCGTCGATATTCAATTTCCTCCCGTCAAGATGCAAATATGTCTCCACTCCTCCTCCCCTCACGAGCCGAGCGCACACTTAGCACTGTGCTGAGCACTTACGTACGTGTATACGTGTATACGTGAATGTCGGTCATCATGCCACCGAGCGATTTCGTTAATTTTGCGTTATGAGCCGCGGCAGAGTTGCAGCGCTTCCTCACGTTTTGCATATATGGAAATGACGCGAGAAATAAATTGAAATTTCGAAACGCGAGATCGGTATGTATGTACGTGTGCGTGTGTGTGTGTGTATTTTCCGTTTATTAAAATAGTTGTCACAATTTCGACGAAGTGCGAGAGCGAGCAAACCGACCGCACGGCTTTAAATATCGTTTATGAAGTTTTAACGGATTATTAATGAGACTAGCCGGAGCGAGCGTTTATTATTTTAATACTCCATAAGTTCGAGATGCGTTATCAGCGGTCGCGTTTTATTCGGATAAAACGTAAACGCGCCCCGCGAGTATAGGCGATAAAGCTTGATTAATCGAGTGGGCGAATAAATTGCGATTAATTATTATAAATTTGTCGCCCGCGCGAAAGTGCAAAACGGTAGAATGTTTATTATTAAGTAGGGATATATAGGCAGGAATTTCATCGGCGCGCTTTATATTTACCGTTTTGCAGCGCTGCGTGTATGCATGAGAGGGAGAAAGAAAGAGTGAGTGATTAAGGAATTTTTGCACCTCGTTCCCGAATTCATTCAATTTATTGCATCGTGATTTCGCTAATTCTCGTTAATTAGTGTCATCGGTCATCTGAAGATATCATTTCAGTTTTATGATTATTTGCTTGCGCGTATGGTCTCCAATAACTTTGCGCGTGTATCATGGACAGCTACTAAATTTTCACTTCATTAAGATCGTTCAGATTAACATTAATAGTAGTAGCTTTAAAAATAACTTTTTTCATCGCCCCTCCACTTGTCAACATGACGTCAACCTACCAATTCTAGTACTAAAAATAAAATATTACACCTTCTATTATCGTGGCGTTCCTTAAATCTTCTAATAATAGTTTGCCCGTTCACTGTTTGACGTCCGAAAATATGTGTCCAGCGCGTGTTACGTCCGATACAAAGCTCGAGTTTGTGAAAATATCCACAATCCACTTGGCCACACATATATCACTATTTACCCCCAACTCTAATACACACACACACAGATCGAACAAACTTTTGCTCTATACGATCCCTCCTAATTATAAACAAACATTATGCATCCAGTCGTTCGGACAAAACTCCGGCGAAAGAGGGAAAAAGTGTATAATGTCAAGGCCGAAGCAAAGAACAAACATCCATTTCCAAACTCGCCTATTTATATATAACCGGCAAACTCGGGTAAGCACACGAGCGCGCGATTTTCCCTCTTATCTCCGCGTACGCGAGCGAGCAAACAAACGACGCCCAGGAAAACTTCCTCAATTAGCCGTGAAAAATCGATAAACTCGAGCGATTAACGGCCTTAGACTGGTATATATATAATCGGCCGTGTACTATACAGTTGTATATCCTCATGCGCGTGAGAGCGAGCGAACTCGAACATATGCGCGGACATAATTCAAAGGCGCATTTCGCGAGCACGCACGCGCGCGATCCGCTGCTGCGGCTGCTCTGCTTCAAAGTCCCGCTGAGCACGTACACCTTGAGCGTAATAATATTGACAAAACTCCACTTAGGACGATTATAACAATGGCTGTTTTGTAGTCTCTCACTTATCCGTTTAAATGTTGAGGTTTGTTTTCGGTCAATAAAAACAGAAAATAGAATAATTTTACGTGTATATAATTCAAAATTGGAAAATAGTACGGGAGGCCTTAATCAGTTATAGATTTCTGTATTTGATTGTTCATATTTCTTAATCAATTATTGTGTTTTCGAAATTCTCATTTTATTACTATAATAGGTACTGTCTTTAAGCACACAAAATTAACAATTAATTTAGATCTACGAACAAACAAATTTTGTATATGCAAATTTTTATTTGCACATTACCGACATATGGTAGCTCTTGATTCTTTATTACTGATAAAGATGAATAATGAAATTAATCTATTAAATAGTACGTCATGTATTATTCATACATGTCGATAATATGAACTATTTATTAATTTCGTCACCGAACATACATTCAACAAATTTCATATATCTGCTTGACACATTTGTATATTAATAATCTCATAAAATATGGCGACGATTTCGCGTGAATATTCAAACCGCATTAAGTACCCGTGATTCATTAAACAGTATCGAAAATATCGCTCAAGACACGTTACTATCGTGAATCATAAAACGCTGCTCCTTCCGGGCGCACACAAGAAATCAATCTAATATTCAAATTGAATTTTCGTCAACGATAACTCCGGCCCAAACTTTGCCAAACTTTCGCTCGCTCCCGGTATTTCGAGTTCGGGGAGTGATCGAACATCCTTAAATCCGTTATGCAAGTCTTCGGCGTCCGTCGCCGGTAAAGACTCGGATAAAAGCGGATTCCGAGTTATGAGCACGCGGGGAGGGAAAGAAAAAGGAGGAGACAAGGCGGCGAGAAGAGAAGCAAGACGCGTCCGCATTATCGCGGCGGCGCCGCGCGCGCATGAATACATTACGGGCATATTGTTACACGCTTACTCCATTACCGGTAATCGTCAAGAATATTTAAGCTATACATAATATGTCGTTCCTTTTTTTTCAAATCTGATTTTGCTTCATTCTTAAAATGAAACGTGTGTTTCTCATATTTCGAATGGACGCGGCTATTCGTCATTTCTCGCTCGGAACCGTTACGCAGAGATTATTATATACGAAAGTTCCGAACAAAAAGTGAAAATAACATTCTCCGCGCTATACATCTCTCTCACTGCGTTTTTCGTCGAATTTCGAATATTTTCAAGCACGCGTACTTCTCGTCCATTTTATTTCACAAACACATCCACACATGTATACTTCACATATGTTATATTCGCGATGGATACGTATTATAACATATGTATAGAGTTCATAAAAACACGTACATGTATATGAAACGCAAACGCGCGTAATAGGGAAAAAGAGAGGCCCGTCAATTGTGCGCTTGGCTGCTCGTCATTTAAGCAGCCGCTTATCGGCCCTCTGAGCGCGCGCGGATTTTGCGCGCAGCCGAACACCGTGTGTGCGCGAATTTCAGTGAGTGACGTGCGCGCTTAATCTAGCGAAACTTCTCTCTCTCACTCTCTATATACCTGGGCGTATTCGACTGACAGATGCTTTTTAAATATATATTTATTATTATTTTCGCTTTAACGTCACGGAGTGCGAACGCGTGTATATAGGTAGCGCGTGATATATACACGCCGGCGACACTGACAATCGGGAATTTATTGTTACTTTTATTATATGTTATGCGTTATGGGATATTATGTTATTTTATATTAATGCATTGTAGAATTACTTCTGGCGGGTAACCGGCGAATTCGCTTTAATTTGACGCGACAATGCGTAAAACATATATGGGACTCTGTATTATGAATGGTTATTTTTTTTAATTTTTAAGTATTTATATAAGATTGATTTGGTTTTAAAATACTACGTAATTAAATTAGTGTGCTGTTTTGTAAGATTTAAATTAGATTTCAACGGTTTACCTAAAAAAGTATAGGTATCACTAAAAAACGAATAAGAGAAGAAAAAGCTCGGCGAGTACAAAACAATCAAATTCCCTCTCTCACGACCTAAAACAACACGCAGTGACACATCAAAAGGAACGCGTACGTCTGATTCGCGAGCATCCGCCTACTGTATTCCTCGATACACCACTCGCAGTTCCAGCCCCAAGACGGCGCGGAAAGAAATCGACGTGAAAGCTGCTCGCGTCCTCTCCGAAAAATATTCCCCCGCGAGCGCTTCTTGCCGGGGCAAATATTTGACGGGCGCGGGCGAGAGCGTGTCTGTCTCTCATCTTTTGTTGGCTGCTCCTGCGCGACGCAAATCCGTCTCGGGAAAACCAGCTTTATTGCGAGTTTCCCCTTCTATATACTATACCTACGCCGCGTGTATAAACAACGAGGCGGGCGCGTCAATTTCGGATCTTTCAAAGCTGAAGGGGGCAAAAGGGAAGAATCCCTTATTTTCCAGGGATTCTAGCGTAATTATGCATCGTAGACAAATAATGTGTGCGAGGAAGGAGATTTTACGAGCGGGGTCTTGTATTATACGCGTGGACTCGGCGAGAGCAGTCGGGG
>JAPYZO010003756.1:0-20248 GCA_030522905.1 Torymus flavipes | reverse complement strand
GGGAAACGATTAGATACAATTGATTAAAACCAAGTGAGACACTGTAGATGAGTAGGTGAGCTCATCTTATAGCCTGAAGTCACAAAACTTTAATCATTATGCTCATATTACAGAAATTTTGTGTAAAATATAACACAAATGTTGTGTTAAAAATCGCACAATTTATGTGTTATATTTTACACATGATTTGCGTATATAAAATTAAAACTGCACAAAACACAAAATTTTTAACTGTGCACCGACTATAAAAAATTCCTCAACGCAGGTACCCACCTCCACCTTCGAAAGCTACCTACACTGCAGCTCTCACACCGGAATATCGAGAACCGCCGATACGAGCCGTTATCACGACGGCGCAATAAACACCGGAATATTCCTCGTCCTCGCTTTCCCCGGGATTACTACTCTCTCTCTCTCTCCCTCTTGCGCTACGGAAATATTCAACGACGCGGCGACGCCTCTCACCGGGCGTCGGCCGAATTAGAAATTCTAACGAAGATTAAGACGGTGGTGGTGGAGCCGCACGAGATCTATGCAAATCAGCGTTAAGGCGAGTATAGGGGTCTCCGTGTCAAGTGTAAGTATCGGGTGGTGGTGTAGTTGAGTGGGTGGGGATTTTGGTGGTGGGTGAAGAGGGAGGTGTAGATTAGAATTAGGGGTTTTGTGAGAGCTAGGAAATGTTAGGTTGGTGGAATTGTTGATTGCGAATTTAAATAAGACTGATAGAATTGGTGGGATTAGGTGTGATGAAAAGATTGGGCTGCAAAATAATCTGACGAAAATTGCACTGAGAAAAGAATATTGTTAAAAAAATATTATTGCATATAGACTCGCGAAAAGGATACACTTGCGTAGTAGATTGCTTTGAAAGCAAAAATACACGACGACAGAGCAGGAAAATACGAGTCGCAACAGCTGCTGAAAAGTCCACTGCATGCACACACCGTCAGACCTATCGATACTAACGTACAGAGTTATAACTTTTAACGTATATTCATTTGTCAATATTCAATATTCATACGTTAACTGTCAATAAGCCTTCTTAATTGTAAAGAATCCTTTTTCTCAGTTTGTGTATTTATTAAATATCTGCAGTAGTTATCTTTTATTTTCAATATATGAGTTTGCAAACTTTGCTCATGAGCATTAAGTTTAACAGTAATATAAAATATATTTAACTTAACAATCCTACTTTTTTCGTAATCTCACTCATTACCGTTGCACCACTACCCCAACCTATACTTACCTTTGCTCCCAACTCTGCCAATATCGAAACCGCTCAATACTCCAGCCATTGTTAAGATAAAATTCATTAAAACTCGAACTCATCACAGATCCCTTTCCGAACCCTGAAAACTCCCCCTTCCATTCCTCTCCTCACTCCTCTAACCGAACCACTTGACGCGAGATCTCTCTTATCTGCAGCAGCGTATATATACTCTTGCTTGCGATTACCGCCGTCTAGCTTTCGAGAGACGTTGCGCAGAGAGAGAAATAGAGAGAAATAGAGAGAGAGAGCCTCGGGGCTGCAGAGCGGAAATTCGGCAATCTCGCGACAGTCTTCCCTCTCTTCCTAATCAAAACGGAAGCTCGCATTGAATAATCATTTCAATCTAACGACAATCTCCAAGTTGAGTTTAAGTTTCGAGTGCGATGAGTGTATGTGTGTGTGCGAAATAGAGGGTTGCGCCTTTGAGGTGGTATTCAATGCGGAAGAAGGAGTAGCAACGCTGTATTGTTGGGGATTTATAGAATTCCGAGCAAGTAGAGGATCTTTGTCTCGTTTGAGGAGGATGAAAGTGAGGACGATGGGGTTGAAAGTGATTATTTTGGAAGTTGGAGGTGGAGTAGGATTTTCGGGGACGTTCTTGCAGTCACTGTCTTTTTGAAGGCAGGAAGTTATAATCCGTGGGAAGAAGCCTGGTAGATCCGCGTGTACACTTGTGTTTGTAGTTCGTTAATTGATTGTTATTATGGATTCCTGTAACTAAGCAGTTGAAATATACTGCATCTGTGACTCTGTTTTCTCACTATTCAGAATTGAAATTAATTTTGTTATTGTAAACGGAAGCTTATATTTTTGAATTGTTAGATATTTCACATACCAACACTGAGATTACTATCATAATTAGATTTTCAATAAAGTCCTATTCTCAAATTCAGCACACATATTAGTTTTCTCTGTTAATATATATTTTTTTTCATCATTTCAAAAATAAAAGAAAAAGTTTAATCAAAAGAAATCTACATTTCATTCAAAAATTACTTCATGCCCATCATTATAATTATACCCGTCAGCCGTCAAAAACGTCGAATTTCCATAATATAATAAACCGAGCATGTAGAAAATTCAATATCCCCGCAAATTTATGAATATTGCCGCTCATTAAAACGCAATTAACCTTATCGCAAATCAGCTGCACGTCCCGACCGGCGCGCAAGAACCACACAATCGATAATGTTAATTCGGCCTTCGCTACGCTCACTCGCGCGGTGCGCGCCTTTTTGCGGTCGCGCGCGGAAAATTCATTTTCCCGTCGGTCGCCTTAACCGTTGCCAATTTCCGCGCGCGTCTCGCGATAAGCGCGGGCGTAAGAACGCGTGGAAATATGTCGCGCGTACGTTCGCAACGAACGGATAATCGGCGAGGCGAATTTCTTCTTTTTTTCTGTTCGGCTCGCGTAAATCACGTTCTTCTACTCCCCCGCGATTGTGCGCGAGGTGAATTCGATTCGAATTTCGAATTCCGAATGCGTTTGACCTACAAATTATGATTTATCGCAGTCGCTCTCTCCACGCGCGAAACTATTATATAGGGGGAGGGATAAAAATTGCTATAATGTCGGATGGATTTGTAAGAGGTAATGATGATCACGTCCGTTTATCATTTTTACAATTATTACGAAATAACGCGAGGCGAGGGAAGAGGGAAGTAAGACTTTGAAGATTAATCGTGGTGTGTGAAAACTGCAAGTCAGTGTTTTAAACCACCTACGGCGATAACACGTTTCGCTGATTCACGCAATAAGCTTGATTACTTTTTTTTGCCGTTCGAGTGAATTTTAATTTTAGTTATTCGCCGATATGAGCAAATAAATGAAGCGGAAGTTATGAACGTTGAATATGGCTCTTTTCATATACGGATAAATTTTATGCATGAAGAAAATGTAGAAGAATCATAAGTAAAATAAAATATGCACATTATATATAGACATGACAGAATTCTGATATTTCTCATCACTCATTTTCAATTTTTGATATTCGTTTATTATTTTAATCATCCTGCTGTTTAAGTAATACACTTGAAAATTTAATAACGATCATCTCCAAACAAATCTGTTATTATATTCTAATGAAAAACTCATGTCTGGCCCAACCCAGAACTACACTACTAATTTCGCCATCCTCCGTCTCATCCTCATACATCCGAAAGAAAATTATTCCTCCGCTCCTCCTTTTTACACTAAACCAGGCGTATACAACAGTACGCCGTCGCTACCAATGATTAAGTCCATTCAACCCTCGGCCACCGCCACTACAAAAAAAGCTCAAACATTTACCTTCGCCCTTTCTCTCCTCCGTCGGCGGAGGCCCTCGAATAAACTCGGCGCCACAACTATGGCAAAAAGAAAATTCCGCCCGGGAAAACACATCAGACGCGAAAGAACCCGCGCTCGCGTCGTTGTTTTCTCCCCGCCTCCTCTCGGCGCACACATGCGCGCGCACGGTCAAAGAAAAGCTCCCGTACGAGGAGGAGGGTTAAAAGCTCGAGCGAGCGAGCGAGCGCGCGACGTAATTTCCATCGTTCCGGCTCGCGGATTCCCGAGCGGAACGCGCGAGCGCGATATTTCTACATTAACCGATGTGCTGCTGGTGCTACTGCCTGCCTCTGTGTGTACTTAATACGACGGCTGGGTCATTTCGCAGCCAGAGAGAGAGAGAGAGAGGAGAGGCTATTCTCGGTCCGGCTGCTTTTAACTTCTTCAATTGTCAGCGCCCGTGCGGGTGTAGTGTGTTGTTGCTTTTTTGGAAGGGGGGGAGCTAGGGATGATGAGGAGCGCGTTCGCTTTTTTGTGCACTGGATTTGGCGTTGAGCTGTTTTTAAGGGAACGAGATGGAGAGGTGAAATTTTTGCGAAATTTTTTTACGCTGGTTATTCCGGAGGTTTTATAATGCGTGTGGTGCAGTGAGGCTCGTTTGCATATAAAGAAAAGTGGGAATATGCGAGGCGGAGCTGTGTGGACACTGGTTGAGAGCGAGAGTGAGAGAGAGGGTGAGAGAGAAAGAGAGAGAGAAATTAAATATGCTAGTTTAAGATTTTTGAAAAAATTAAACTTATGTTGATAATTAATATCGTATGACTAAATTTGAATTCAAATAAAAGTATATAAAATTAAACTTTCACTACTAGATAATGCAGAATTCGCATTCATCGCAAACCACCTCGCCTTGATTTAAACAAATTAAATTTTCGACATTTGGAGCAACGCTAGCAAAAAATTTTGGAAATCACCCAACAATTAAGCAGATATATTACGAAACCACCGGACCGCGGAGAAAAACTTTTAAACGTAATTAATCACCGAAACATTCTTCCGAAATAAAAGACGTACAAAACAAAGCAGTATTTTTCGACTTTTAGAAGCTGACGCTGGCTGGTGAGTTTCGCGATAATATTCATGGCACAGCTCTTTTGGGGCCAAATCGTCGATCCGTTTAAAAGTGCTCCTCAGCCGGAAAGTGATTCACTGATAAATATTCCGAAAATGTCGACTCAGAAAGAGCTGATTACGCAAACAGATTTTTTCCCCGGAGGACGTCTCATGAATTTTAAATAGAATTTTTCTATGAAATTTTTCATTGTCATATTTTTCTTTTGTTTCTTTTATTGTTTTGAATAAAATATACTCTGATTTGAAATGTAGAGTTTATGAAACTTCTGACCTAGCTATGATAAAATATAAACGTATTCACAGTACGAAGCTTTTGTATTTACTGAATTTAATTTCAACATGTTTAAATTTCTCTAAATGATAATAATATAATTTTTATCATTAAAGTATGTCATATTCTTATATTTTCCATGGATGAATCAATAACAACAAATGTTACAATGTTTTTTCACAAAAACTAGATTTCTTACCAACTCCCAAACTTCTAAAAAAATGCACCTGCTCATTCAATATTCACGCTACTGCCACCACAACTTACCTCCCTCTGCAAGAAGCCATCCTTCAATACCCTTTCCTGCAAGGAATCAATTACCCTCAACTTCCTCCAAACAAAGAATCAATTACACCGAAAACCCTCCCCCAATCTGTATTCATAATAAAATTTCCGCGGCGCCAGACTCTTGAGATTATTCCGCGCGTCGCGCCGAGGGAAAATCGAATGACAGGGGGCAAACAAAAGAGCCGCCGACGCTTAAGGGAGGAGACGACGGTGGTGGTAGTGGTAGTGGAAGAAGAAGATCCACGAGGCGCTGCTCTCATCGAGTTTCGCACGATTCGTTAGACGACGGGAGGGCGTAAGGGGATTTTCGGCGGGGAGGTCGCACTTTCCGCGGTAAGTGATTCGATTTCCCTGATAAAAGTCGCCGGCTCAAAGGGGAGAGAGAAACAAGGGAGGATGCTGAGAAAGAAGGAGATAGAGAGAGTTATGAAGTGGTGACTGGATTCGAGGGTTTATAAGGAGGAAGCGGTTGCGTGAAAACAGAAAAGTGGTGGAAATTTGGGATTTGATAAGTGTTAGTTTATTGATTTGCAACAATGAGAATAAGTTGTACTAGCCACTACTACACGTTTTTATAGTAGTAGCTGATTTTTTGCGACCTCTTTAAGTAACAATTGTTAAAAGAATTGTTTTTTTATCTTACTCTTAAATAAAGTTTGGAGAAACAAATGAATGAACTTAATAAATAAACATAAATGAACTGTATAAATCTAATTTCGTCTGTTGATAATATTTAGTTAATAACAGTTTTAATTAAAGTGTGACAATGCTTTTAACCTTTAATTGAGGATTTACTGACACAAGTACCTTACAAATGAAGATAAATAAAACATTTGCCTGAAAAAATTTGTGCTTAAATGAGTTAAACTTTAATAAATTGTCCCAAATTCAGACGTTTTTAGTATTATAAACTATTCTGAGAGAAATGTACGATTTTATATTCAAAGTAAAATCATGTCACGTTTCATCGGCAATTCACTTTAGCGAAACACAAGTGACTGGAATTCCATTTGAAGTCGAAGTTGTATCAGTTTAAATCGGAGCATTCTTAAATTAATTGCGGCTTGAAATACAATGCTCGAGAAACCAGATACGACTGTGTCGCATTGAACCGTCAATCTTCATTTTTTGCTTTACATTGGAATCGATCCAACTCGTTTTATATTGACGAGAAACGCCTTTGTAACCGATACCTTTGTCTCCAACGAAATGCACCTCGCCTTCTCCTTCCCCGTTTCATTACTTCGAATCAATAAAACCGCTACGTATTGACATTCAATTAAAATCCAAACAAAGTCTTTTTTTTCCTATTTTCACCCTCGGTCATGCAAACACCTCCTCTATAACACACTTCCGGCCAAATATCTCGCAAAGCCCGGTACTAACGCCATCCGGCGCGTACCGCTGCTCATCTCAATAAAATCGCTCCTCTTCACGAGCTCAAAAGAAACTTCCATAGCAGCGACGCGCGTGCCTTATCTAGCCGTCGGTACGCGGGGCGAGGTCGACCGCCGGGCTAAACCGTCGCTCGTGACCGCACATACTAAACGCGCGGGGGCGGCATAACCAATTTGACGTATGCAGCGCGTCAAATGAAATTTCTCCGGATGATTCACCGAGGCACTGTGCTGCAGCGCTGGTGTATAAAGCGGAGTATTTACGTGGATATACATACGTACGTGCGTGCGTGTGTGTGTGGGTTTGAAAGATATGCAAATGACGCCAATCTCGAGTGGTTCAGTTTTACGGGTAGGGTTGGCATGACGATCGGGGATAAGTATTTGTTAATAAAGAGGGTCGCGGTCCTCGACGATTTGCATGTATTTTTGCGGGGGTGGAGTAAAAAGAGAGAGAGAATTTTATGGTGATTAGAGATGATTCAGAGACGCGCTACGGCGATCATGTGGGGGACTGAATCGCTTAGATACGGGGACGCGTGTGGACAGTATGAGAAGAAGGGGAGAATTTTATTAAAAATTTTCCGGTATCATTTGTTGGGATTAAATTTAATTGAAGTGCTTATTGATGCAAATTGGGGAAGAATGGGGGTTAGTAATAGAAGACGCGCCTGGCCATTTCTATTTTGGTATTTGTAGTATATATAGTTTGCGTTATAGGAAAGCATGTAGAAAGAGTTTTAGCCAGTTTAAATATTTTCCACGACTTAATTTGCAGATAGTAGTATTCTTGGAAAAATTCAATTGATTATCCAACACTTTACGGGCAGAATAATTTAATTTTTCAGAGATTTTAATATAAATCTTCCATTTTAGTAACTTTTTTGTTCTACATATTATAACAACTACGAGATTTATTTTCAAACGTAGAATAGCCAAGTTCTCATATCCTATAATAATTCATACTAATGTCATTCCTCACTCGCTAACGCTCGCTCGGTTTATTATGCGTAACAGATGTTCGTTTTTAGAATAAAAAGTAATAAAAATATAGATGTAATTTTATCAATGATTCGATGTAAACCAAGTAACTTTAACTTACTAAGTATTTTTGAAAATCAAAAGGAAGAAATGTATTCAACAAAGTTAAACTTTTCACAACAATCTATTACTAAATTTGTTGTATCCATCCATATCCATCTATTTATATCAATCCATTCATATCCATCCATCCATATTCATCCATGTGTATCCATTCATCTATATCCATCCACCCATATCCATTTATACATATCCATAAAGATGGAAAATTTAAAAAAAACTCAGTGAACTTGCAGGGAGTGGCGCGCCGACGGGCGACGGTATGATCTTCATATAATAATAAAATAGTACATTTCGATACTAGTGCGACGATTTGATTTTCTTCTCGTGTGACTGTATTTTTTGACACGACGAGCGAGAAGTGAGATTTTTGCACGCATCGTTTATCGCAGCATGCGAGAAATCGAACTTCTCGCACGGAGTGTCAAAAATATATATATAATATATAAAAAGAAGAAGATAGAAGAAGATTTGCATAAATTGTTTTCTTCTCTCAAAAAAATGATGTCCAGAATAGTGGCTCATGTAAAGAATCAATATGATTGGTTATTCGAAAAAAACACGAATATTAAAATTTTTTTTTTTAGATAGAAAATGCTTTTTTTCCCTTGAAAAACACTATGGCCGGATTTTGTTAAACATTGAAAGACTGAGTTGATTGCTCTCTAACATTTGATTTTTTATTTAAGAAATGTATGTAATTATCTTATCATTTAAACTAATTGAAATTAAATCATAGTTAAAAATAACGTACATAACCCCAAAAACAAAATAGTACAGGCGAAGAGCGTTTGAATTTTGTTATAGTCATATTAAAAAAAAGAAAAAATATTTTATTTAGGAGATTTATTAATAAACAATTTTACATTGTAGTTTCTATTACTTGAGTATAGTACTGACATTTTCCTCATACTAGACACGTTACTACGCCTAATACTCTAAACTATAAACCGTGCACTAATTCCAACTATTATACCATAAACTCGCCGTTGCCTCTATCAACCACTTCACCCTCCACCGATTAAAACCTCCTCTCACCTCAACCCCACCCCCACCAAATCTAGCGAAAAAAAATCATCGGAATATCCATTTACCCCAGAGCCACCTCTATCTATCCCGATCGGCCGATCTTTATTGGACGCGCCGGCCGGGACGCGAGCGCGCGCGCTTATTGGTTTAGTCACGGATCGTTTGCTGTGATTGGTCCCCCGTGGGATCGAACGCCCTGGCGACGCCTGTGCTCGCTTCTTTCCGGATTCCCGCTTTCTCGTTTCGCCTTGATTATAGAGGGGGCGTGTGTGTACTTTGAAGGAAGTTCGAAATGCGCCTGGTCCTCTCGAGCGTCACCTCTCGGCGATGTTGGTGTTTAAGTAAGGGCGTGCGCGCGCACGGATGCTTATTTTCGCGTTTGGTCGGGGGTTATAGGAGTTGAGAATTAGCTGAGTCGTGAGGGATTTGTAATTTAGGTCTTTTGGAGGTTGTAAATTAGGGGGATAAAGTTGGGTGTTGTAATGTTTGTCTACGAGAACGGTTTTATGTAAAAGCTGTTGGAATATATTATTGTGCTAAACTATAGTTGCATTAAAGTTATGGATATATATTTATTAGAATAATATTATAAAATCAAAGATAGAATACATTATATTTAATGTTTATCAGGAAAACATAGTTATTTCATAGATATGAAATCTCTTATTGAAAGCTCTGACTCACAAGTGCGAAGCGGAAATCAGCACTATAGCGATAGCACAGTAGCGCCCCCACGGGGGAGGTGGCGACCGGGACACGAGCGCTGAGACAGACACGTTCGAGACCCGCTAGCATGCGGACGCGTTGGGCCCGATATCGCGGTCGAGGTTTTTAACAAGTTTCAGAGTGTGTGTGCGTACTAATAGACAGTATCAGTCATTTTTAGTTAACGGGGTGTTTTTATTTAGCACCGTACGCAAAACATATATCTGATAAGGGTTTGTTGTTTGTATATGTATATTACTATTCATGAGAGTTTGTCACTTTGTACTTTACGCCAAATTATTAGATTATTACTTACAGTTAAGAAAGAAACATTTAGGAAATGGCTTATTTTCTTATTTGATTTATATATGGCTTTGTACTGGCAATTTATTATACATGTTTGAGTTGTTTTTCCCTGACCATATTTTAAGTTATCTTTCAGCATACGTTGAGTTTTGCACCATATTTTTTATAGATAGTATTTCTATATCTAAGTAGCCTCTAAGTTCAAACGAGCTACATGCCCAAAGGGCACCGTTACGACATTAATTTTGCTATATCAACCAATAAAAATGTTTTGATAACGCTCTGAAGTTTGCTCTAAGAGCTTGAATTCGATACTAATAGCTATCTTTCTTTTAGGATAGGAATTATCTTCTCTCTCTCTAATCTTTTATTTATTCAATCAAAAGGCATATAAAAATGATAAACAAAGTCGCCTCACCTTATCTCGCAGCATGTCACGCACCCTGCTGGCCTGGTTCCTGCTCCTGTGCAGCTCCAGCTGCAGCTCGAGACATCGTTCCTGCCAGTTCAGCTCCTCAACAGTATTCGAGTACCCATCGAAGCTCTTCGACGACCCATACATGCTCTTGGGTTCCTTCGGCACGTCCTGCCTGCTCTGTGATTCTGGCTGCTGCCTACCACTAACCGAGTAACTCCTCTCGAAAGGACTTCTAGAGGTGCTGGGCTCGAAGGGTGATCTGCCGCGGGGATATGCCGGTACCTCGTGGGGCTTGTTCTCGTAGCAGGTGGGTGTGGGCACAAAGTCCATAGCCAGCTGGTTCATGTACGACCTGGAGTCGACGTACTCCACATGGCCGCTGGACTCCGACGTGAAGTTGAACGGACTGACCTTGGCCTTGGAGCTGGTGGACTGTAGACTACTAGGTCCGCTACTACCACATCCGCTGCTATCCTTGAGCTCGACATAACCGGCGCTCTTGGCTGACTCAGCGAAGCTCTTGTCCTTCTGGAAGATCAGGTTGGAGACGTTGACGTACGGGGAGTCGCGATAGTGCACCGGGCTGTTGTTGTTCCGCGGTCGTGGCGGTGGCGTTGGACCCTGTCGTCCTCTCCTCGGCATGAGTCTGGGGCTGTCAGGTCCAGGAATTCTGGTAGATTCCTGACCAAGGGACGAGGGTCCGGACGAGGTGGTACAGCAAGCCTCGTGGTGACGAGATACCAATCTTGGGCTGCATGGCGCCGAGGAGCTCGAGCCCAGCTCCGTGGTTAGCCGTGTGATCGGATCCAGAATCTGAGAGAGCCGACGTGTCGGCGTGCCCCGGATCTCCTCCATCTTCTTCTATTCGTGTTCCTCGCGTATTACGGGCGCATCATCACAGTAGCTCTCGTTCACGTGCACGAGGTCGAGGTGGTAATAGCCATACTACGCGTGTCCGCCGCTGCTACTACTGCTGTTACCGCTGCTGGACACTGCTGGCGAGTCATGGTTTCACTTTCAGCGACCTGCGAACAACAGACGAAAAAAGGCTTAGTCGAGGCGAAAAATTCTATCCCGAAACGTATCTATGTATATAACACACACGTGTATGTATGCGGAGAGCGTATCGATGCCGGGATTTCTCGTTAGCGGGAGCGCGGAGATCGACATTCCATCCGATTACGAAAGTTTCGCAATCGTACTACACACGAGTCTCTATATACGCAGCCGCACGGTCGCGCGCGCGTGCGTGTATACGTGTCGCAACGAGAGAGCCCGTTCACTTTCTCGCGATCTCTGAATAGGGCGGCCAGGCGTCTATAGCGACGACGACGACGACGACAAAAGTGCGCCCGCGAGTGACTGACCTTCGGTTACGTTACACGTGTAGAGGATTTCGAGAGCAGTGTGCGTGTGTATGCATATGTATGCGTGATAAAGCGATTATGCAAATGGTGCGTTTTATTTATCGTGGGATAATAAGCGACGGGAGAGTGAGAGGTTTAGATGCGGATATGTTAGTGAGTTACGGCGAGCGATACGCTATGTGTGACAACTGGGTAATTGGTGTTGGGTTACTAATACGCTGTTGCTGAGTTTATTCTAATGGCATTTCTTTTTCTTCTTCGGGAGTGTGTAATTGGTGGCTTGATTTCTCGACTACCGATAGCGAGTGGAAGTGATACGTTGTGTAATGAGGTATGATTTCTTTGTGTACGGTAGTATATACGGTGTTGCAGAATGTTGTCAAGATTAATGAACAAGTCGTTTCTTATTAAGAAATATCGAATATCGGTTTCGTTAAATTAAGTTTAATAGACTGTGCGCTTGAATAATAAAATTAACTTTCGTTATAGTTGATGGGTCCTTAAATAACGCATATATAATATACATAAAACTTATTCACACGCACACACAAACATTCACTCTTCTATAGAAATAGTTGAATGTCAAATATCAAAGCCAAATGATTAAAACAAGTCAAACGACTCTCACTTGTCCCCTCACAAAAAGTCTGAAAAATGACCTCAAACTTTTCTCGTAATCTCCACTGTATATACACACACACACCTCCCCTCCAATCTTGTCAATCCTAAATACTCACGAGTACGACAACCAGCTCTCCCCCAAGCGCGGAACAAGTACTCTGTCCCCGCCTCAAAAAAGGAAACACAAAAAGACCTAATTGCCGTATGCAAAGAAACGGGCGCTGCGTATTTATTCAAAGACGACGCACGGGGGAAGAGAGGCCCCGCGACGATCACGGCCTATACTCCTTGTCCCCACGGGACGCGTGCGTACCGATAAAAGCGCTTGAGCGCTTGAGCGCACGCCTCGTCCTGGGGACTTTTCGGGAGGAAGAGAGAAAGAGAGAAAGTGGCGGCGGCTGGCCGTACATCAGCAGTGTTTGCGCTACTAAATTGAAAGCTGTAACTCTTCGGGGCTGCTGTGCCCGTTCTTTCGAGAGGGAGTATTGTAGCCACTCGGAGAGAGCGAGAGAGTACAGAGAGTGGAGAGAAAAATTTGAAGGAGCCAGCGGGACTGAGACACAACGGTCGGAGCAAAAAGTGCGAGAGTTTATTTTAAACTGCGCGCGCAATTACTCGGCTGGTGAGGTTTGGGGAAGAGGGGTGGGATGGTACAGTCTGGGTAGAGAGTGTTAGTTTTAGCAGTCAGTTTCTTGGGGTTGATAAGATTGGGGTTGGATTGTTAGCAATGAGTGTTAATTTATTATGTGGGATATAGATTTTAGTTTAGAAATTGCCATGTGCTTTTATATATTGCACAGGTAGACTAAGAGTATTGACTCATGTTGTCAACTTTTTAGTTGCAGTGGATATATTTTTATTATATTTTATTAAAACACATTTTACGAATAACTTTGATAAGAAATTTTTCTGTCACTAATAAAATTCTTTACTACGATACCATCGAGAACACCATAGAAATGTTTTCCACTTTATGAACAATCGTACCACTTTTCCCAGCTTAATACAAAACACCCCAAAAAATTTTGACGCAACGTGTACATAACCGCCATTCGCACTTCACGTAAATTCCCCGAAATTCCTACGTTAATCACAATAAGGCCATACCTCGCCCGCGCCAAGGGACCGTCAATAACGAAAACTGTCGCGCAGGTACTTGCGCGCGCGCTGATTTGTCAGCTCCACGAGGGAGAAAAGACGATTGTACGGGAGGGGGTAATAAGTGCGCTCGCAGAAGGGGGGCGTCGATATTTCTCCCCGGGCAAATTTAATTAACTCTTAATGAAAATTTTTTCCTCGCTCTCGCTCTCTCTTTTCCGGCTGAGTTGGCGTCGAGAAGACGACGGGAGGGTTAAGAGCAGCAGCGAGCCTTTGATTTCAGAATTTTCGCTTTGCGTGCTTGCGAAAAAATGGCGGGAAAACAGCGCTTTTAATTAAATCCGGTATGGTGGTATTATATGGAGGGGCATTCCCTCCACTTTGCGATGAAAATTAATTTTAATTTGCTAGGTAAAGACGGGCCCCTGTTATTGCGACTGAAATGAGGTTGAGAATAAACTTTTTCAGGGCTGATGGTCTAAGGGGTTGGATGGCTATTTTTTCGTAAAATTGAGTGGCTAAATGAGCTGCATGGAATCTGAAAGCTTTATAATTTTCTAGAAGACTTGAGAGATGCTGCTGCCTATTACAGATTCCTGTACATTAAATTTTCTTCGTTATATTAACTCTTTTTAAAATTTTTTTTATTTTTAATGACTTTTTATAAGTTTGACTTTAATAAGTTTAAAAGTGGACGGTTCACAATTACTGAAAAGAGAAAGTTGTAAGATAAAACAGAAAATAAAGGAAAAAATGGTTAAATTCTTTAACATATTCACGAGGAATTTAATACATACGATATTTTTTACTTATTAGATTAGATAAGACAATATGTGGACATGTACGAAAATGGGTTTAATATTGAAGTAATCCTATTTTGGAACTTGATATGTTACCAGCATGAAACTAACTTTAATAGTGCCATAGATAGCAGCAGCAATAATCTTTAGTAACAATAAAATTCCAAACAACATCCAACATCAAACCCTACCATCTGTCGTCCAAAAACAATAACACATTTATTTTAACGCCCCAACCCCATACTCATCGTATTTCTAGCATGCAAAACTCTCGTTGAGCCGCCAAACAAAATCCCACGACGACAAGCTCGCCCGACGAATATTTACTTTGCCTCGGGTACAACCTGCGCACATCCATCCGTCAGATGCTTGAACAAACACGTCTTTATCTCTCTCTCTTTTCCTCTGCTAAAGAGAAACATAATCGAATCAATGACTCCCGTCACTATGTACACTTCTCATTCAAAAAAGCGCACTGCCGGGTCGCGACGACTGGCTATTACCGATACAGAGACGTTGTTTTCCCTGAAAACAGCAATTACGCGAAAGCGAGAGAGACAGAGAGGCGGCAGACAGACTATACATGCGCACCGGGTGCTGCCGGAAATGAATCTCCCGCCCAGGAATAACACGCCCCTGGCGCGTGTTATCCCTCGTTCCTTACTTCTTTTTTTTCTCGCGCTCGCTCGTGTAGCAGCAGCAGACAGAGAGAAACTCGACTGTGCGTTTCGTCGCTCGCGTGACGGATGATGTGCTGCACGGTAGTAGTAGCGCGCGAGAGATCCCTCGCCAGTCGCGGCAAATTGAGAAAAAGGGCCGGCGATTCGTTTTGCCCTGTAAGCGCGCGCGTGTAAGAGGTTATACGCGCCGCGTTGTTTTTCGCGACGCTTCGAGCTTGTAATTTCGAGCTTGCGGGTGTATTTTTTTCTCCTTTCGCTTTTTGGATTGTAGGTAAAGAGCGGAAGTTGGAAGTTTTTTAATTAAAGCGCGCTCCTGCTAAGAGGAATTTCATTCTCCCCCCGCCAGCGAGACAATGTTTCAAAAAGCTTTCCCGGAAAAATTCAAATACCGCGGGCTGAACAATTCTGTGCGAATTACCCAGCGTGGTAGTAAATTTCCAAAGAGAGAGAGAGATTTTTTTCAAGTCCGCGAGATTTATCGTTTCATTCCGCAAAACTGTACCATATCCTGGAGTAATATCCTTATGTACCCACCTTAACCGCAATCCCCCCATAAGCGTTACATCGCTGCCCGACATCCTTGCACCTTCCCGCTAAAAACATTGAATAAATACTCCCCGCGCGACATCCGTTCGATCTCCGTGGACCGAAAAAACACGCGCGCTATTTATACCCCCCCCCCCCGCCCCCGATTCATTCTTTTATTCAACGATCCTCATTTGCATTTCGGTCCACGTACGCGCTCTCTCTATCTCGCGTTCCCCGATGCCCCACATCGATAATTCTCAATTATCCATTCCGGGGCTCCGCGCGATTCCACACGTGTCCGCCGCCGCAACCAAAAAGGAAATTGGGGAAGCGCGCGACGCAACAATGGCCGGCTAACGAAGCCGCTGCTACCCGCACAGAACGAGCTGGCGATCGCATACTACCTCCATTTCCCGAAGACGCGATATTAGCTCGCGGGATTTGAATTTATATTGAATTTCACGCCGCCGATGCCGCCACCGCAACGGCGGCAGTTTTATACACGCGGGATAGAGAGTGAGCGCGATTTGAAAGGCAATGAGAGCGCCACTGCCGCCGCGCCGCGGAAACTGAAACTATTTTCATCAAGTCGACTAAAAATACATCGTAAGAGAGAGAGAGAGTCTCTCTCTTATGCAATCTCGAGAGTTTGCCAATAGTCCAGTGCGCAGAGGGAGAGAGAGAAGAGAGCTTTTCTCGCTGGGGGTGACGAGCTTTTCGAGAAGCGCCGCCGGCGACGACGGGGCTTTTGGAGTGCCCGCGAGCGACGGGTCTTTTCGAGGAACTAGGAATTGTTTCTAGTTCGTTGGGGATTCGAGAGAGAAAGAGAGAGGGATGTTTTTATGGTCGCAAATGGAGTGTGAAGTTGGATGGAAAGGAGGTTTTTGTTGAAAATCTTGTGCAAGCTTCTTTTGTTACTGCGTCTGAGAAATAAACGGAATTCGCTTGTTAAGAACAGAAGTTTTCTCTTGAACTCTGAATAGGAACATGAAATTAAAGATGTCCTCTGATGATTAGGACATTGTGAATAGCAAATGGACGTAAAAATTTCTAGATATTCGGAAAGGTTAAAGAAGAATAAAGAAAAATTCGTTGATGATGTCTGCAATGGATTCCGACGCCCATTTAAAATGTATTTATATATTAAGAATATAATTTATTACCACGTTAACGAGACCCAACAAAAGATGACATTAACCTTCTGATCTAGTTCTCCCACTGTTTATCGACTAATTTAATAAGCCCAAGGACGCTCAAACAAAGATCCAGGGACCCAACGACACCCGTATCGTAAACCAACCAACACACACAGAGCACAGCACAACAAACATTGAAATCAATACCAAGCTCTAACTCTCAGCACGGCCCGATACCCTATTTAATTCAATGCTATTTAAATGCAGAGCGCGCAACGTATATTTAACGCCACTTTTAACTTTAGCCCATCCTTTCTATGATACTTTGATTTATACGACACCTTTCCTCTCTCTCTCTCTCGCAACTTTTCTCCAGTGCGCACGCTTTAAATTCACATTTTTTGCGCTTCGGGTGGGGGTAGAGGCGAAGTTCCGTGCCAAAAAGGACTGCGCGAGATCCAGCGCGCGGGGCCCTTTGTGTAACTAAAAGTTTGCGCGCGCTCGCGCGGCCATTGTGCCGCACAAAAGCGGGCTTAATTTACATTCGAGCCGGAGTCGATGTTTGCCCAAGTGAAACTTCGAAAAAAAGACCGCCGCCGCGTAGAGGTAGCTAGAGAGAACTTGGTGTATTATATAGGTGGCGCGGAGGGAAGCACGAGAAGAAATGGCAATAACGTTAATCGCTATGGCGGAGGTGGTGTGGAAAAAATTTGCGAACGCGACTTTGCCAATCAGAAGCTCGAATTTTTCCTACCCTCTCGCTGGTGCTTCTAATTTCCCTGATTCTCGCATTAATTCGAGCCCACGAGGGGTCGAGCAAAAGGGACTCTACCTATAGGGGGCGAGATAAAAAAGAGGGAGGGGGAGAGATCGCCGAGCGTTAAAGTGGAGGCTTAATCGATCGGCCGGTCTTAACTCTTAATTGTAATAAAATTACGTATTCATAGGAACCCGGGCGGCGAGCAAAGTCTCTTTCTCATGGCGTCGTCCGATATCCGCGGTAGGTGGCACTTTGTGTATTAGGATATGGCCTGAGAAAATGAATTTTGCGAGTGGTTGTTGAGATTATGAGAATATCATGGATTTTAGGGGAGGTAGGGTGGAGTCGCTAGGCTTTGCATCAGTTTAATTTTGAGTATTGAAAAGGTTTGAATTGGATTCTTGATTGTTAGACCGAAATATCAAAAATTGCACAGTTAGATTACTGTATGTATTGCATATCAGATGGTTATTGGAAACTGATACGGATTGTCTATTGTTATAAAGTCTATTGTAGCTTGAACTCGGGCAAAAATTTAATCACGTATAGAGTTGTAGGCTATAAAGAATTCAATTTAACAAACGTGGTTATAAATTGGTTACGTACACGCTCACACTAAAAAATAAAAAGTATTTTATACGATATCTATAGACGTGATTGCTTTAATCTACAGGATGTTCGAGTACAAAAGCTGGAATCCATACGAGTACGATACCTTTTTAAATTTATTAAGTCGAATCAAGCATCAAACTTTCATTAAAAACAAATTTGTTTAACCAAGAAAACACTATTTGCAGGAACAATTTTCTACAAAAATTCGGCTTTATGCGACCATAATTTTTGTACCAACTGTTGTAGCTCTACACCACCAGTTCAAAAAATGCTTCTTCATGTATCACGCCATAGATATCCATTATCAAATCCAAAGTCACGTTCACCCTCCGCGACACTCTGTTCACACTCTGACACAGTGCAACACATCCATTAAAAAACTAACAAGCTCCGTCCACAACAAACCACGACACACCCAAGCAACCGACCCTCGCATTACACCCTCACCCTCTCTCATATTCACTCGACTCTCTTTCTCGCGTGTGCACTCCAGCGCGTTCCGGCTCTCAATTCCGCGTTATACTCCGCCACCGCCCCGCGCTCGTGATTACGCGGTGGCAGCAGCAGCATTTCGCCTCGCGGCTGTAAGTGTCCGAAGTACTTTTCCGCGTATAGGAAGCTGGTGCTGCGCTGGCGGAAAAGAGAGTACGTGTATGTGTGCATAGGGGAGAGGTAGCGTACGTACGAGCGCTTATGCAGGGGAAAAAGTGACCGAAAGAAGTGTGATATATGGCGCGCGCGGCCGGCGAAAAAAGGTCGGGGGGAGTTGCAGCGGTCGTTTTGTAGAAGGGGGGAGGGGATGTAGAGCCGGGGGTTTGGCCTGTCGGAGAGAGATGATATTGGGATGGAGTCGGGATTTTTTGGGAGATAGTCGGGAGAGCAACGAACTAGAGGGTGGACGAGAGGAGGGTGTGGGTGTATGATCTATCGCGGAAAAATTGCGCGCGAGCTGCAGTGGAAGACTTTTCGTTATTCCGGGGGTAATAGTTATTATTTTCATTTATATTAGAAATTTGGGGTTAGCGTCGTTAAAGTGTGTGCAGGAAGAAAAGATTACTTATTGTTAATAATCGTGATTTCATAATTAAAATGCGAATTTAAGTTTAGTAAAAATACAGTTCTTTTATTGATAAGTAACTAAAGTTTAATTAATTAGTAATTGTTGAAATGTTTGAGCAACTTTTTGTTAATTTTTCATCTCTTTGTTAATATTTTATTCAACGTGCAATGCGTATCTAGCCAGAAGTTATTATACTGCATTAAACAATTTAAAATGAATAAAAATTACTAAAAAGACTATATAAATATGTGCGTAAATACTTAAGCTTTGAATTAGGTAAATAATTTATTTGAACTATTTTATTAATTTTATTGAATTAAAAGTGTACAATTTTGTTCAGATATATTCCGTATTCAGTCATATACAATATAACAGATATCTTTTTGTAACAATCATATAGATACGTAGAAGCCATAGCGAATTTCATGGAAATTAAAAGATAATACTGGACCAAAACCTACTATCCACCCATCCTATTTCCTCCAAAAGATTAAAAATTCCGACTACAAACTAATGAACCCTCACCAATTCATCTTCCCACCTCTGATTTTCAATAAATATTCATCCTCACACTCCTCCGCCACTTAAACCTCCACTACCGTCAAAATCTAAATTCCCTCAAAATTTATGCCTTCGAAAATTTCACGCTTCCCACGACGCGGGTGCACACACATGCGCGTCTTCTCTATAACATCTAAAAATCGAAGGTAGAGCTCTGATAAAGGCACGTAGCGAGCAAGAGAGAGAATAGAGGTGTCCATGAATAAATTTGAAATTAACTCCCGGACGGTTATAACGTCAGGGCGCCGAGAGTAGAGCTCTCACGAGAGCCTCTCGTACGGGACACCCGTTATAAGCCGTCGCTAGTGCCGCCGTCGAGGTGTGGAGGACGGAAGCCCCAGAGATGTCGGAAGAGAGACGTTATTTTACCTACGGATGGGATATTGGCGCAGTGTCTTCCAACAATGTTTTAGTAGGACATAGGGGGTTACGCTTGATCTTGGGAAATTGTTTTTCGGGCTCGTTGTAAAGTGGAGTTACATATCTTTTGATATTATAACTAAAGGTTAGAAAAGTATTTTCTTACATGATTTCGTCTCTCTTTTCTTGGCACGATGCGCAGCATAACGTATATAAAATAAAAATTGGCGCAATACGCCATGCATCGTCATATAATACGGTGAAATCGAATCGTCCGCGTGAAATTCGGCGAATAACACATCTCAATAATCCATAAAACTCGACAACAAAGCCATCCAATAACGGAACAACAATACGGGCCATTACCTGGGACCGAAAACACCCGCGAAATCAATACAGAGACTGCATACAGCAACCTACTATACTCTCCGTCAAAACACTTTATCCTTCGTGCAAACAAAAATACCACCCCCCCCC